>JAQQSK010011747.1:0-12150 GCA_028658325.1 Potorous gilbertii
AAGAGGCAGGCAGGAGTCTTCTTAATGGAGGGAAAAAGAGGAAAGCTGAGAAAAAAAAATGAAGTTTACTCTCATCACATTCGACTAAAGAAAGGAATAAAATACACACTCATTTTGGTATGAAAACCTATCTTACAATACAGGAAAGTGGGGGAAAAGAAGATAAGCAGGGTAGGGGGTGAAGATGGAAGGGAGGGCAATGGGAGGAGGGAGCAATTTGAAGTCAACACTCAGGGAGGGACAGGATCAAAAGAGAGAATGGCAACAATGGGGGACAGGACAGGATGGATGGAAATATAGTTAGTCTTACACAACACGACTATTATGGAAGTCATTTGCAAAACTACACAGATATGGCCTATATTGAATTGTCTGCCTTCCAAAAGGGAATGGGTGAGGAGGGAGGGATGGGAAGAAGCTGGAACTCAAAGTTTTAGGAACAACTGTTGAAAATTGTTCTTACTACTAGGAAATAAGAAATACAGGCAATGAGGAATAGAAAGTTATCTGGCCCTACAGCACAAAAGCGAAGATGGGGTAAGGGAAGGGAGGGATGAAAGAAGAGAGGGCAGATTGGTGATATGGGTAATTAGAATGTTCAGTGTATTGGAAAGGGGGAGGGGACAAATGGGGAGAAAATTTTGGTACCCAAAATCTTGTGAAAATGAATGTAAAATGTTAAATCAATAAATTTATATAAAAAAAATTGAATAAATGAATGAGCAGTCCCTTCGGTTGTCCCTCATCATGACATTTGCTTCTTGCTGCCAACAGGCTCTGCCTATCATCTGACATGCTACTTCATCAACTGGGCCCAGTACAGGCCAGGCTTGGGGACATTCACTCCAGATGACATCGACCCTTGCCTCTGTACTCACCTCATCTATGCTTTTGCTGGAATGAGAAACAATGAGATCACTGGAATTGAATGGAATGACTTGGAGCTCTACAAATCCTTCAACAATTTGAAAAACAAGTAAGGAAGAGGAAAAGGCTAGTGTGTTGACTGTGGGCTAGAATACCCTAGACTAATCAGATTAAGGTCAAACAATCCGTCAATAATCAACCAATAAACATTTATTAAGTACCTACAATGTGTTAGGAGCTGTGATAAGTGCTGGTGATACAAAAAGAGTCAAAAGGCAGGCTCTCCCCTCAAGGAGCTCACAATCACTTGAGAGAGGTCAAACAAGAGTCTTTTCATACTAAACATAACACCAACTTATTTGGTATTTAGGATAAGTGATATCTGAGATACACGTATGCCACATAGATTTTTGATATAGACTTCTTCGTTCTGAGGCTGACATGGAGAGTAATTTCTTCTCTAGGAGTTTGCTTTCTGTTCAGAACATCCAAGAAGTGCACACACCAGATGATCAGTAAAGGTATCCCATCTAGTTTCTAAAATATTTCGTAAGCACCATTGTCTTCTTTGGAGGTTATAAAGAAGTGTATTTTTAAATTACTTTTCTGTTTTAAATATATATTTTTTAAAAGTCTGGAGAAAAAGAGGAGTAGTATCAAAGTAGGTCGTGGGAGGGTATCAATCAATCCATTAATAAGCATTAATTAGGCACTTACTATGCCAGGAACTATCCTAAGTGCTAGGTGTTCAAAGACAAAGAATGAAATAATCCCTACTCTCAAGGAACTTCCATTCCAACAAAATGAGGAGTTAAACGAAAATATTCCAGTAATCAATGAAACAAAAAGTGATCTCTAAGGATGTTAGAAGTTGATGCATGACCCAGTTTATAAATAATATTTAATAGAAACTGAAAGACAAGTAAATAACAATAATTGAGCATCAAGATGAATCAAAGATCCAACTTTTGGAATTGTCTATGCCTAAGAGCTGAATTATCCAGGTGCCTCTATCTGAAAAGGTGGAGATCATAACATTAAAGGGGAAATCCAGGGTGGTGTAACAAAGGTTTAGATACAGAAATAACCGTTAGGAAGAAGACAAGCTGGAGAGTGAAAGAAGCCAAAGGCAAAGCCTGAGATCCCCTTGCAAGTTATTAGCTAGGACATAGGTATCAACAAGAAACTCATGACGTTCCATGGGACCACCCAAACCAGGTGAAAATGCAATTGGGAAACATTTAACAAAATAAGTAAAAATGCAACAAAATATAGATAATGTTACATTTTAAAATTAAGTCATCTCCAGCCCAAAGGGTTCCTTATAATGAGTACTGTGACAATGAACTCTTATGCAGTTTTACACCCCCATTTCTATTTGAGTTTGGTACCACTGAGTTAGGAGAGCAAACCTACCCAAGGCAATTAACTGAGTACCAGATTTCACCCAAAACCTTCTATCTATGCAAGAAATTGAGAAGGTAGAGGATGAAAAGATTATCTGTGCTAATTCGTACAGAGATTCGAGGTATAATTGTTAAAAGGATGATTAACATGATATCAAAGAACAACAGATATATCTTATTTATATTGAGCTAGTAGGCATTTTCTGACCTTAAACATTACATTTTGAAAAAAGCTTGATCTTCACAGCATTTCTGTTTCATACTTATCTCTTACAGAGATGTTATTTAATTTGTGTTATTACTTAAATAAAAAAATTCTATTTCATTTCTGTTTCATACTTATCTCTTACAGAGATGTTATTTAATTTGTGTTATTACTTAAATAAAAAAATTCTATTTTGAAGAAAAGTACAACAGTTTTGATTCTCTATCTTGACCTCTAATCTCTTTTAGCCTGGAAAGAATCTGTTAGCGCAAGTGGAACCACCATCTACTTGCTAACAGCTAGTGGAATTTCAGGCAGGGTACAGTGAGCCTGATGTAGTGGAAAGAGGATCAACATTCTTATCTCTGGTACTTAATAGCATTCTGCCTCTCAGCTCCATCATTTGTAAAAGGCAGATAATGATACTTTTACTGCCTACTTCATAGGTTTGTGACTTGCCCAGGGTCACACAGCTAGGAAGTATCTGAGCCTAGATTAAAACTCAGGAAGATGAGTCAAATGCTGGGTTGGGTGTGCCTCACAATTTCAGTTTATTCAGATTCAATTTATTTATCTCAGAACTGTGAGGCTTTCTGTTCTAATATCAGCTGGGAAGTGGTTCAACTAAAGAGTCATTCAAGTTCCTTTCTATGCTAAGATCTGCAATTTCTTCTGGTGGAATAGAAGCCACACCCTCTTCTAATGAGACATCTAAGTTTAAAAATTAAGTGTATGGCAGATATCCTAATGGTTCTGGTAGTGCCTTTTCTTTTCAAGAACACTGCAGTGAGTACTGAAAGGCCTGGGACCCCACCATGTTAACTTCAGAAGGAACATCTGCAACAACCTAACAAAATTCTTTAACACTTCATCAGATCTGTTGCAAAGACCTTACTACTGAGCTAACCAGTCAATCTCTCTCCCCGTGAGAAAATATTGCAAGTCAGTAATTGCTTGTAGGTTTTGACATTTCCTCTTTATTCTGTCTCTACAGGAACAGAGAGCTGAAGACTCTTCTGGCAATTGGAGGCTGGAACTTTGGAACCACCCCGTAAGTCTTTTCTTTAGATTAGTATCATAATCGACTTAGAAGGACTTAAGAGCCTCTTTGTAAATAGCAACATGAAGCAAAAAAACATTAAGTCCAATTTTCCACTGCATTAAGGAATCTTACAGCATAAGACTGACACTATGACTGACATTCAAAGACCAAGAAAAACAAAGGTGTATAAAATAATCATGCCTGGAGGTCATGGTAGTCACATGACTTGGGAGGCTAAGGCTGGCAGCTCTCTTCTGCTGGAAAGTCTTGAACTGCAATATGTTAACCTGATCAGGGGTCATTCTGGCATTCACATGGCAAGCCCCCTTGGAATAGAAACCCACTACATTGTCTAATTAGAGGCAAACCTGTCTGTGTGGGAAATGGAGCAGATCAGAGAGGAAGAGGCCTATGAGTAGCCCACACACTTCCAGCCATGGGGATATAGAGAGAGCTCGTGTTTTTTATTTAAAGTAACATTGCTAGAATTTTGCTCTAGAGTAGAATTCAACATATAAAGGATCTTCCTTGAGATTTATCAAAAGATGCTTCTACTGGCCTGGGAGATGGGACATTGTGGAATAATCTTAGCAATATGAATTTCTAAAACAAATCTCTCAAGTATTCTGTGCCTTGCATTCCTCTGCTGTGAAATGAGGGGTCAGGACCAAAGAAAGGATTCTTCATCCTTTTTTATGCCAGTTTCTCCCTGGCAATGTGGGAAAACCTATGGAGCCCTTCTCAAAAGAATACTCTTAAATGCAACAAATAAAGTACATATGTTTGTCAAGGATGTCAGTTATTTTGAAATACAATTATCAAAATATTTTTAAAATCGGATTCACACACCCCTTTCCCCCAAGTTAAAAATCTCTCAGAGACAATCTCTAAGGGCCCTTCTAGTTTCATCAGTCCATAATTACTGAAATAGAAAAGGGAGTTTTCCTGACTGAAGTCCTCTATTCAGATTTAGGTACCACAATTGGGACTGAACGTGACATGAGGAGAAGGGTACAATGAAGCAAGAGGAAGATCAGGGTATAGAAAAGAAGAGTAACTCATCCAAAGGAGGGCAACAGAATAGGGAAGGACCCCTGGACCAGGCTATGCAAAGATCTGTTGAATTAAAAATGAAGATATCCAGTCCGGACCAGAAGTTGATTAGGAGAGATGTGATAATCATCTTCAAATAGGAAGAGAGAAAATTTTTGACTATGCCTAGGAAATATGAAGGTTGTAGAAGAGTAGAATGAGTTACCTTCTGAAGGGTTATTGAGTGAGTGGAAGAATGATTTTTTTCTGGGAATGTAATAGAAAGAATTATTGCTCAGACATGGATGGCGTTAGATGATCTCTGAAGCAACTTTCAATTTTCAGATTCTTTTATGTTAAGGATCTCCTTATAACATGACAGCCCCAGCATGAACACTGAGGATGTAGTGTAGATATGTTTCCCTAATGATGTCAGAATATTGGAGAAGGTGGTGATAATGAGGTCAGAGGCTCCATATTTAAGGGATCACCATTTTTCTTCCAATTAGTTGAGAGAGGTGGTAGAAACTCAGGAACTGTTCAAATGATAGTAGAGAGTAGTGAGTTAGGTCTAAGGGGAAGTTATTATCACCAAATACATCTTGGAAGAAAGATCAGAGGTAGAATCTACAGAGGGGTCATTGTGTTGGTGTGACCAGATACAGTACAGATTATAGACGTAGGGTTAGGAGAAACCAAGACATGTGCATGGGTCACTGTTGGGGTGTCTTTAAGTGTTTTGAAGCAAATTGTGAAGAATTTGGACTTGGTGAACCCATAGCCATTTTTGGTGGTTTTTCCATGAGAATCAACTGAAGGGTCCCATTGTGGGAGCAGAGCAAGATAAGAGCCAAGAGGGAAAAGACAAGTGACTTAAGAGAAATAAAAAAAAAAGAAATAGCTTCTAGAAATGCTGAGAAGATCAAAGCAGTTGGTAAAGAGACAGAAGGTGTAAAGGACAAAGATATGGTGACAATGGAAACCAACCAGAGACTGAAAGCCAAACCTACCTGCTGCCTATTTTTATAAGGCCCGTGATGTGTACATTTTTACATTGTAAAAATCATTCTTGGAGGTCTGAGAAAATATATAATAGGTCAAATTCCACCCCAAGACAGTAGTTTGCTAAACCCTAGTCTAGACAATCCCAGTTTGAGAATCATGTCTAGTTCACTGCTTTGGCATAGGACAGAAATGAGATAGAGTGAGTTGAAGATGGATACAGTCTGAGATATCTTACTAGTAGAATTTTTCAAGTCACTGAGAAAGGTGAAGGACTACACAGATTGGTGTGTACTGCATATGAATTTCCTGGCTTCATCTTCTTTCTTTCTCCTTCAGATTCACTACCATGGTTTCCAGTGCTTTGAGCCGCCAGATCTTCGTCAGATCAGTCATCAAATTCCTGCGCCAGTATGACTTTGATGGACTGGACTTTGACTGGGAGTACCCTGGGTCTCGTGGCAGCCCTGCTCAGGACAAGAACCTCTTTGCTGAGCTTGTCAAGGTGAGCTGGACACATCTGAGTATGATTGAGAAATAGGTGGCCAGTGTTAGTAAGGCAATGCAGAGAACGTAGGTCACTTGAGAGATCTTCTACACTCATTTTGACACTAAACTGACATTGACTTTCCCACTAGCCAAACACAAACCCTTTATCCACTCATCCAGTTACCAAGGATTATTGATTTCATCTCCTCAATAACACTTCTTATATCTCTCCCCTTCACTCAATTCAATACTTACAAACATCCTAGTTCAGGCTCTTAAAACCTCTTGCCTAGACTACTTCAATACATTCTTAATTGATCTCCCTGCCTCCAGTCTCTCCCTTTTCCAAACCCACATCCACACAACTGCCAAATTGGTATTTCCAGGGCAAGGATCTCACCATATCACTCTCCTACTCAATAAACTCCAGTGACTAACTATTACCTGTAGGCAAAAAAGAAGGCAACCCTTCTGCTTGGCATTTAAGTCCCTTCACAATCTAGATCCAACTTATTTTTACAGGCTGATTACACATAATTTCTTCTTTGTACCCAAGATTCAAGTCAAACCTACTTTGTCCATGATATTCCATGTTTCGTCTCTGTTTCCTTATATAGCTTGTGTTCCATGCCTGGTTCACTCTCCCTCCTCATCTTCAAATCTTTAAACCCCTGTCTCTCTTAATAGTTCAGCTTAAGTAACAATGCTTCCAGGAGGTCTTTCCTAATTTCCTCCATTTTGAGGGATTCTCATACTCCCCACATTGCTTTGTATTTATTTCATATGCATTCTGTATTTACTTACCTATATATATGTTCTACCACCACCATACGCATACAACCCCCACCATTATTTATAGAATCGACGATTCTTGAGGTCAGAGATTATTTATTTGGTTTGATTTCAGAGGGGTTTTTTGTTTTGGTTTGGTTTTATCTTTGGTGGCTGAGACTTAAATGTTTGATGATTGCTGAGGGCTCCTTGTAATCAGTCAATTTATGCAATGACTACTAGGTACCAGACATCATGCTGGGCACTAAGAAAAGATTGATGCTGCCATCATCCTATGAAGTGAATTGAATTGGTGGTGTATAGTGAAGGGTCATCAGTGGAAGATCCTGGTCCAGAGAGCTACCAGCAAAGTCTAATTAACTGCTGTCCACTTACTCTCCTCTACTCATCCACAGGAAATGTATGAAGCCTTTGAGCAGGAAGCCCAGCAGACCAACAGACCCAGGCTGTTGATCACTGCTGCTGTGGCTGCCGTCATCTCTACCATCGAGTCTGGCTATGACATCCCCCAGCTCTCTCGGTAAGTACTGGGGTTTGCCCTTAGTCCATCACACTTCTCAGAATAGATAGGAAATAACACTTAGAGATGGATTTCAATTCCGTTCTCCTTCCCAGGTATCTGGACTTCATCCAGGTCATGACCTATGATTTCCATGGCTCCCGGGAGAGTTATACTGGCGAAAACAGCCCCCTTTATGATTCTGGCAGCAGTGCCCAACTCAGTGTGGTGAGTTCCCTATACACCATGAGAACTACAGAGAACTGAAATCAAAGATCTGAAATACGTTAAGGTCACAAATATAGCTGTGAGATTTGATTATATTGCACACATATGTACTGTCTACAGCGTGTAAGGAACTTCACTAACCTCTCAGGATAGAGACATGAAAAACGTGACTCTGAGACCAGCTACTGCTAATAATAACATCATCATCACATTTGTGTGAGAACTTTAAGGTACAGATATTACTCATTGGATCCTCACAGCATCACTCTGAGGTGAATGTTGTTACTGTCCTCATTTTACAGATATGTAAGAAGGTTAAGAGGCCTGTCTAGGTGGTCGCAACTAGTAAAGTTCTGAAGGCAGACAGAACTCAAGACTTCCTTCTTCCAAGCCCAGCATGACACCCAGCTGTCATATCATTTGCAGAATCACAGAATGAGGTTTCCACATAAGTGCTATGCAATGTAGACTGTTATAGGAGCCAAACAGATGTTTAAGAGAAAGTTCTGTAAAAACTGAAGTAGATGAGATCATCCCATGTAGAGTTTAATGGGATAAGTTTAATGGATGAGGCAGCATCTGAGTTAACCTTTGAAAAAAAGAGAAAGGTTTCAATAAGTAGAGGTAAAAAATAAGCCAGTGTCCTGCCTTCAAGGGGTAACATTATAATACGGTTGGGGGAGAAGGGGAGTCTCCTACATTTGTGTAAATAACCATGATGTAAGAATAAATGTGGCTTGGAAGTGTCTGGTATGTGTTAAGTGATTAATAAATGCTTATTAACTCACCAACACTAGTAAAGGAGAGATGTAGAAAATGCCTTCCAGCCACACCAGGGGAGTCTGCATAGAAACAAAGAAATAGAAGAGAAAAAGAAACTAAATTATATAGTTTGTCTGGAATGGTGAGTATGTGAAGAGAATAAAATAATCCTTGAGAATTGGAGACTGATGATTGCTAATCATACACATTATGGAGCAAAATGTGGACTGTTTTCTAGTAGACACTGGAGAGTTGTGGGACTTTTTTTTAGCACAAAACGTCATGCTTAAAATTGTACATTATGAAGATTATTTTGGCAGAAGAATGCATTAAAGAGGACTGAGCCTAGAAGACATTGGCTAGAAGAGATGTGTAATATGAACCAGGAGGTAGATATAGACAGCTTGATCCATAGCTATTCAAGTAAAATGAGTGGAGAACACCGAACAAAGAAAAGACAATGCTGAGATGAAATCAACAGGCCTTGGTCACAGATAACATGGACAGGGGGTCGGCTGGGGCAAAAGTGAGGAAGAGAGAAACGTCAATAATGACACTAAGATTTCAATCAAGAGTATTTGGGATGATGAAGGTGCCATTGATGGAAACAGCCAAGTTGTTAAGTTGATGACTTTTCTTATATTTATTATCTTGATGATGTTTCTGTGATAATGAGGAAATCGATAAGTATTTATTAAGTATCTACTATGTGCCAGGCACTGAGCCAAGTGTTTATTCAATATAATTTCATTTCATGTTCACAACATTTCTAGGAGGTACATGCTATTATTATATCCCCATTTTACAGTTGAGAAAACAGAGGCAGAGATTAAATGATTTACACATAAATACACAATAAGGAAGTGTCTGATGTCAAATTTGAGCACAGGTCTTTCTGACTCCAGGTCTAGTACCCAATTCACTGTCTCTAAGAGGAAACGAATTAATTCAGAAATCATTGAAAATATTCTGACAGCCTCATTAATTAGCGGAAGAGACGGGGACCTAGAGATCAGTTTAATTCCTAGTACATGGCCATACATTCCCCTTTCCTTTTAACAGTTGGGGATCAAGCCTTTAGAAGCAATGGAGTGTGCTGAATATTAGGGAAGATATAGAACTAAATATGTTATGGTTGGGGATCACCATTGTTAGGTTAACAATCTAACAGGAAAGACGTGACATTTCTTGTTGTTCAGTCGCTTCAATTGTGTCTGAGTCTTCTTGACCTCATCTGAGGTTTTCTTGGCAAACATACTTGGATTGGTTTGTCATTTCCTTCTCCAGCTCATTTTATAGATGAGGAAAGTGAGGCAACCAGAGTTAAGTGACTTGCCCAGGGTTTTACAGGAAGTGTCTGAGGCTGAATCTGAACTCAAGTCTTCTCGTCTCCAGACTCAGTGCTCTATCCACTGTGCCACCTGGGTGCCCATGGACACAAATAACTAGAAAACTAGGTAGAAAGGAACCAGATGAGGATAATATCCCTTACATACTGGAAACAACGAGAGATGGAGGAAAAAAGAGGGAAGGCACTTAGTAGAGGACGGACCCAGATCTTCCTAATGCACCTTTCTTCCAGGATTATGCCATGAACTACTGGAAGAACCATGGAGCCCCCCTGAGAAGCTCATTGTCGGATTCCCAACCTACGGACATAATTTCAGGCTGAGTAACCCGTCTAACCATGGCATTGAGGCACCAACCACCGGTCCTGGCCCTGCTGGACCCTACACTAGACAGGCTGGATTCTGGGCTTACTATGAAGTATGTAGCTAGAAAGCTGTACAAAGATGATGAAAAGCCATTTGTGACTTTCTATTTGTAGACAAAAATACAAAGGTCACATTTCCTCCCCAACAATGGTTCATTTACTTCTTTGTTCCATTTGATTAATTTTTTGTTTATATTACAAAAGACTTATTCACAGTAGGATGTCAACCAAAGTCCTAGTCAAATTTGGTGGGTTCTCCAAACTATGGTAGGAGAGTACACACTTTGGAAGTTTCTATCTATCTAGAAAGACTTCCATTCTGGGTCCAGTAATGCTGTCTTGGCTAAGGACCAGTCTTGCCGTTTGTTGCTGTCTTTGTCCTTCGTTCTCTAAGAGGACCTTGACATAAAGATGATGATGTGACTTGCAGTTGACAATGATTTGAGTCAGGGAGGGCTGTGCAAGGTCACCAACCTCACCTTCTTCTCCTGACCAGTGTACTGACACTCTGAGTAGAGGGTTGGCCTGTGAGTAATGATGATGTCTGGTCACAGCAGTTGATGAAACTGTCTATTTTAGACATAGGTTGTCATCTGCCTCACAAGAAGTAGTATTCAGATAAGTGAAATCAGGGGTCATTGAAAGAGATAAGTAGTGTTTCAGTTTAGAGGTAAGAAGTACGTGAGGATTTGCCTATTTAAGTTGGAATCTCATTCTGGTTTTGAGTAGGTCATGCTTGGAGACCTAGTGCTAGCACTTACCGTAATCAGGACAGGGCTTTCCTACATCTAGAGTCGGGTGCCCTTCCTTCCAAAGCAGCTGAGTTGTGCAATAATCAGTTATTACAGTTGAAAGAGACCTGGTAATCATCCAGTACAAGACCCTCACTTTAAACCTCCTACTATCCTTTTAATTATTGAAAATAAGTGTCTAAAACAGTCAGGATTTAGAATCCTACTGTTAAGTTCACAGTACGTTTATGTGTTTTCCCTTTGAAATGGGTTACATAAATTCACAGCTTAGTATATGAACTTCTTTTTATTAATCCCTCTGCACTATTTCACTGGATGGTCATAGAGAATCCCATGAATTCTATGCCAAATATTCTCAAACCTATTTGTCCAGCCCCAATTTCTCTCCTGACTTCCAATCTCTAATCTCTGCCTTGTGTATTTGTTGTTCAGTCATTTCAGTCGTGTCTGACTCTTTGTGCCCCCAAAGATGCTGGAGTGGCTTGCCTTTTCATTCTCCAGCTCAATTTACAATGAGGAAACTAAAAAAAACAGGGTTAAGTGACTTATCCAGGGTCACACATCTAATAAGTGTCTGAGACCAGATTTGAATGGAGGAAAATGAATCTTCCTGACTATAGGCCCTCTATCCACTATACCACACCTTCCTTTTATATTCCTTGAACTAAACATTTTACAGTCCCCTTAGCCCTCCCTCATTTAAATCCAGTTCACTAGCAAGTCATGGAATCACCTTCTTGAGGTCATGGTCCTCTTTGAGAATGAAGGACAAACAGCAAACAAAGTTAACATGTTCAAAACACCTCGTTATCCTTCCCTCAACATTCTTCTTCTTCTGGAATTCCCACCTTTCTCTCTCTCTCTCTGTATCAGTTGTCCGGTTTGGTCATTTCTACCTTTCTAACGTCTCTCTTACCTGCCCCCTTGTCTGCTCTGACATTGCCACAGCCCTGACACAGGTCCTCACCACCTCCCACTTGGAGTTGCTCTACCCTACTGGTTGGTCTCCCAGCCTCAAGTCTCTCCAATTACAGTCCATCCTCCAGATATCCAATTAATCATACTAAAGTGGAAGTCTAGGCATGTCACCCTCTGCCCCCAATCAATTCAATCCACTGCAGAGCTCCCTATGACTTCCAGGTCAAATGTAAAATTCTCCTTTATTTTGAAAGCCCTTCTTTACCTTCCTCTTCCTAACTTTCTAATCTTTTTTTTTTAATTTTTTATTTTATTTATTTATAAATGTTCTACAATCACTTCCTTAAAATTAAGATTTTATCCCCACACACCTTCCCCCCGCTACCCCCTCCCTCCCCATGACATCATACAATTCTGTATAGGTTCTACATATACTTTCCTA
>JAQQSK010011748.1:0-12149 GCA_028658325.1 Potorous gilbertii
TGTTAGGATTGTGGTGTTCATGGGATCCAGTGGGACTTCTTTACTTTTAAAAAGAATTAACATTAATTTGCATTCCCTCCTATTTCTTTTCTCCCCTGTCCCCCACCACACCACTCCCTGAAAAAGAAAAAAGGAAAAAAAAAACTTGTAAGTGATATGAATAGCCAAGAAAAATAAATTATCAAATCGACTATGTCCAAAAGTGTGTCTCATTCTGCAAGTTGAATCTACCATTTCTTTGGCAGGAGGAAGGTAACAGGTTTCATCATTCACCCTCTGGAATTGTGGTTGGTTATTGCATTGATCAGTTTTTAAGTCTTTCAAAGTCGTTTGTCTTTAAAATGTTGGTTTTTTTCTGATCTACTTTTAAAAGAGCAATATAGCAAATTTGTGAGTATTGTCTCTTGATTGAACATTCACTGAAGGTAACTTTTCTGTGGATGGAGCAGTATGTGCTTGAAAAAGGTACTCCTCCAGTTGGTCAAGGACTCCGTACTCCCAGATGGTGACAGTAGGAAAAGATAACATAGTCCATGAAGATATTAAGCAGCAGCTCCATCTGGGTCGGGGGAGGCATCTGGTAATGTGAACCAATAGTGGTGAGACATGTGACTTTGATATCAGGGGGACATTTGGAGTTCTTTCCACTTTGGTCTTTGATGTCTGTGGGTGGGCTGCTGGAGTGGGTGGGAAGAAATTGAAAAGTTTCAGTGGTAACATCAATGACTATAATTTACTCAAGTAGTATTTTAATACCGTACCTTACAATTTTATACAACTAATTGTACTCTGGGAGAAATAATTCATTGAGGACCCTCACTCAAACTCTAATCATTAGTCAGTTCATTATGATTTTATAAGCAGTAATGTTTGTTAGCAATTATCTTAATATACTCCTCTAGTGATACATATCACCTAATAACAGGTGTAAGAATAAGCAGTGAATTAATTTATATTTTGTATAAGTCACACGGGAATATAGATTCTAATAGGAGAGTCCTATAATAGGCTTCAAACTTTAGTGTAATGCTATTTGCTTGTTTCCCAGCTATGGAGTTCACTTGCATAACTGCAAGAATACTAACAAGGATATTTCCATTCTGTTTTGCTCAAATTCCATGATCAGACCAAGCATGGCTGGTGGCATGGTATGGAAAGTCCCCCCTGACATGTTCTTGGAGCATACATGTGATTTGCACCATCTTTTCTTGTCTAACCTAAGGAGGAGTCCATCCATCTTGTGACCTCCTAGTCAATGGAGATATATCTTGCTTCATCCAACCCATGACCTTGCTGACATGCCATTTTTGCTTATTTTAGTTTGTGCATCACATGTCAACCAATGGAATTCTGTATTTTGTATAGCTGCTTTAGAATGTCTAAATAATAAATATGGCATCAAATCCTATAAAAATAGGTCCCTGGAAGGAGGGGACATCTCAGATCATGAGAAGGATCTGAGGTCCTTTCATTAAAGAGAACGTGGACCCTTTGGTAAAGTGCCATTGGCTCAGAGCTCTCCCTCAGTCTCTTACTTTAGGATGAGCAATTTTAATCCCTGCAATATTGAACGAGTGAGTGGTCTTTTGGGGGTCGAGCTGGAGTTGGGAAGATGTTTGGAATCTGTGAGATAAAGAAAATATATTTCAAGTGAATTATGAATTTATATATATTTAGATAGAAACCAGGAATATTACTGAAAGGAGAAAAGTTGGGGATGTGTCCCAAGCAGGGCCTATCCATGCATGTACAGAAGTACTAAATAGAGTTCAGGACTGAGAATTAATAGTTCCTGTCCTTGCACATAAGGTAACTCAATTTGACAAGCATTTATTAAGCATTTACTATGTGCCAGGCACTGTGCTAAGTTCTGGAGATAAAACAAAACAAAACATAATTGTCTCTATACTTAAACTCACATTCACATATAACACCCATAGAGGCAGCTCCCCTTCCAACTTAGATTCAAAGGTTAGTCCCCAGAGAGGTGACTTCCCTCAAGTTCAAGGTACTCTGAGGCTATGCACTCTTAAAACGTCAGCCCTGCACTGGTGTGCTTACCTTCAATAATCAGCCAGTAGACACAATTAGCTCAAAGCAAAGGCATTTATAGAGATGGCATCCTAAGAACAAGAGTAAAAATCATTCTTTCCCTTGCAAACCTGGGATATACTCTCTCATAAAGTGCCTGTGGGAAGAGTGAGAGCTTAACGTAGAATATACTAGGTAAGATATGTGGCCAAGGTGACTGATACCTCTAGCACTGTAGTGTTCCTATGTCCTTTCTCTTCTCGTGGTAGCCTCATGCTGCTGTCCTTGGGTACAGTTCTTCTGCTTGACAAGTCATTAAATTGGATTCCTTGGACTTGTTTCTCTACTCAACTCAATTCCTAACAGTCAAGGCTTACTCACTCTCAAATCACAAAGTTTTTCTTTGTCTTGTACCTTGACTCTGTATCTGCTCCCTGCTGAATAGCTTGGCTTGGCACTAAAGGAGGGAAGGAGAGAAGACAAGAATCTTCTCCCTATTCTGTGAATGAACAATTCCTTCACAAAAGAAGGGCACTGTTTCCCTAGCTGGTTCTTCAGAGCTATTTCCTGCCTCAAATACTGAATCCTTCCCTAGAAAATGTGTCGCACTTCAAAGAACTATTAAGGTCATGGCTAATTTCCTTACGATCTCTATCATGCTTACATGAAATACTTCTCCACATCATTTAAAAGGATAACAAAATGTACACACTTCTTTAAGTCTTTAACATCTGGTTGCCTTTGTTATCTACCTTTTACCTTTAGTAACTTTATCAATGGGGCTATGGCTGAGGGTTTCCTGATTGGTTCCCCACAATACACAGAATTTAAGAGCTGTTGAATATTGCTCTTGCATACAACTGGGAAATAAGAAATACAGGTAATGGGGTATAGAGATTTATCTTGCCCTATAAGACAAGAAAGAAGATGGGGATAGGGGAAGGGGGGGATGTTAGAGGGGAGGGAAGATTAGTGGTAAGGGAAATTGGAATGCAAGGCATTTTTGGGGCGGCAGAGGGGAGAGATGGGGAGAAAATTTGGAACTTAAAATTTTGTGGAAATGATTGTTGAAAACTTAAAATAAATAAATAAATTTTTTAAAAAAGGGATAGAATTTTACCATATGAAAATTTTATTTCCATGTTAGATTATTATTGTTTGTAGTACATAAATACAAGCATAAATAAGATAATAGGACTGTACTCCCTGGACGTTAATTTAAATAGTTTCATATGGAAAATGCTTTCATCTTAAATTTCCTAATAAAGGTCCTTTTCTGTGCTCTAACAAAAAAAATAGAATATGTACAAAGTAGAGGAACTCAACTCTGCCCCAATTGAATGATTCAGCTCAGAGAAGTCATTGTACCTCAAATGGGGTGGGGTGGGAAAACTTTGAAAACTCATGTCACTCAAAAAATAAAGTTTTCGTATCAAAAAAACCCAGCCCATTCCACTTTGAATAATTTTAATTGTTAAGAAATCATTCTTGACATCTCGCCTAAATTTAACTCTTTATAACCTCTATCCATTGCCCCTGGTTCTGCCTTCTGGACACAAATAGAACAAACCTAATCCTTCTTTCACAGAACATTATTTAAATACTTGAACACACCTATCATATCTCCCCACCCCCACCTCCAGTCTTCTCCCTGAGTGGTCTATTGTCTGTGTTAAATATTCCCACTTCCTTCAGCTGATTCTCATATGACACAGATTCAAAGTCCTGCATCATTCTGAGTGTGCTCCTCTGGACACTGTTCAGTTATCAATGTCATCATTAAACTACAGTGCTCAGAGCTGAACACAATATCCCAAAGATCAGTCTGATGAAGGCAGTTCAGAGTATAATCACCTCTCTCTATAAAAAGTCATGCTTCTCTTAATTGAACCCAAGATCACTTTAAGCTTTTTTTACTAGAGTGTCACACTGCTAACTCATAATGAACTTATACTCCATTAACCCCACCCCCATCTTTTTCAGAACAACTGCTGTTTAACCATGCCTCCTCCGTCTTGTACTTTTAAAGCTGATTTTTTTTTATTCAAGTGTAGGATTTTACACTTGAGTTTAAAGTCTATTAAAATTTCTATTGACTTTCATCTCATTTGATTCTGCCTAATGCTCTAGCCTTTAAAGTCTTATGGATGCTAACTCTATCATCCAGTGTGTTAGCATTCCTTCCCAATTTTGTATCCTTAGCAAATTTGGTAAGCATTCATCTATGCTTTCTATCCAAGTCATTGATAAAAATGTTAAACAGCATAGAGCTGAGTACAGATCCATAGAATGTGCCATTGGAGACCATCTGCCATGTTGACATTTGTAACAGTAAGCACCGCAACATACACAGGGAAGCCTGCTAACACAGGTTCTTGGCTCTGTATTCAAAAAAAGAAAGGCAACTTTTGAGGGGCTAACAATCACTTCAACCAAGCACATATACCATTCACCTAGTTTAGGGGAGTCAGCACCCTGAACTTCAAAAAAAATACAGAGAATTTAAAAGTCAACACACATGACTTCCTCTGCTTGAATTCAAAAGATAGTTCCAACTGTCTGACCATAGTTACCAGAGAAGGAAGCACGACATGTGGGTTCTCAAAGTCTGGGGGGTTGGGCTCCTTAGTGGCTCCCCAAAGTCCTCATCTGACCAAACACTCTTACAAAAACTAAACCCCAAAGTAAAACCTCAACTCAGAGTATTTATACCTTTTTTAGACTCAGTGCTTCAGTAGAAGAAACAAAAGGTACTTGGGACCCTCCTTCAAAATAACTCTCCTAATCAAGCTTCCCGCAATGGGCAGGGTGGGAAAGATCTTCTTTAATCATATTATTCAAACAGAGGCACTTCTAATAAAACAAAAACAGCAAAAGATCGTAATTTTATTGCCATTACAACATTGAACCACTAACGACAACTCTTTGAGTAAAACAACCAGACCAGTTCTGAATCCACAGAAGTGTGTTGTTAGATCTAGTCCAGCATTCTTCAAACGGGGGGGTCTCTCCTTTTTCTAATCCATTCTTCACATATTCTGTCTCTATCTCTCTGTCTCTCTCTGTGTCTATGTCTCTCTTTTAAGATCAGGACAACATTTGCCCTTCTCCAATCCTGTGGTACCTTCTCTCTTTTTCCAGGATTTTTAAAGTATCATTTGCCATCACATCAACTTATTATTTCAGTACCAGAGATGTAGTTCACCTGGACCAGGAGACTTGAATTTATGAAAGAAAACTAGGTTCTCCCTTACCATCTCCTTTCTTATTTTGAATATTAATTCCCCATTAGTCATTTTTGTTCCATAATTTCTAATGCATGTCTATCCTAGAAGGAAACTAAACAATCAAGAAGCAGAAATGAGGAGAGAGTGCGTTCCAGGAGTGCGATACAGCCAATGCAAAGACATGGTGATGGGGATGAAGTGCTATGTATAAAAAGGTGAGAAAGAATTGTTTCCTTCTCTATCTTCAGAATTTCATTCTTGAACATCTCCCATCTCTCCTGGGTCAATTTCTTTTGTAGCATTTTAGTCCATGGGATTTATTTTTCTTCTGAACCCTTTGAACTCTGCTTTCCCCAAATTTAAGGTACATATTAGCTTATTCTTGGATGAAGTCTCCTGCTTCATCACAAATTCCCCTGAATTCCAATTATTTTCACCCCATCAACTAGTTCTTCCCTAGTAGTGAAAATCTAATCAAGAATACAAGTTTCCTTTTTTAGTTATTTCACCTTTTCAAGGAAGACTGCAGGATTTCTGGGCTGGACTGTTGAGTGAATAGGGAAACCCTCTATAGAACTGGGGTAGTTTAAAAGTGGGATAGCCAATCTGGGGGCAAGAAGTCCAGTCCAGTTTTTAATATGTTGAATCTAAGGTAACAGTGGGACTTCCAAGCAGAGATATCTTATAAGCAACTGAAAATATGAGATTGGTTTGAAATTAAAGAGAGACAGAAATTTGGGAGTGTAGGAAATCAATTCTGAGCTTGCTGATTTGGAAATCATAACCAAAGTTCCACTTGTGAAAATCATTTCATCACTTGATACTAACAGAAATTCTATGGCTACTCTCAATGACATCATGGATCTGAATCAGAATCCTACCCTTCGTACTACAAGGTTAATGTAATGTCTTAAAAACTGGTTCAAAACAGTCTGGGCAATTTGAGTGAAATAAGTTTTCTGAGAGAATTCTACTCATTGGCAGGTTATTGTCAGTTAATAAATCAAAATCTCACTGTTTATAAACTTTAAACTTTATGTATGCATAAGAACTAATCCATGATCCATTTGAAGGTACCTTCTCTCTATCTCTTTCTTTAAGGGGAAATCTGACAGAATTCTAGGAACTCCTTGCTTCTTAAAGTCTGTACTTTTCCTGAACCTAATTAAGGATCCATTATATTTGAATTCCAACTCTAATACTTATCACTATGACCCAAGGGACTATATTGCTTTGAACCTCAGTTTCAACATCTGTAGAACAGAGCCTCACTAAGGCAAGGCTGTGTTGTATTTGCCACAGGGGGAGGAATTCATAGGGCTTCATAGGAATTCATAGGACTTCTCCAATAAGGATACAAAAATCTCTCTCTAGTTCATTCCTGATCCCAAAGACAACCCCATCGTATGGTCTCTTCTTTCTTCAATGGCCCAGAAAATTTGAAAGTATCTCTTTCTTTAGATTCCTTTACCCCTTTCTGCCCCTTACTCTCATATACATACAAGCACAAAACTTAACTCAGGCAGAAACTGCTGCATAATAATATTCTCACTACTTGCCACACAGCTCTATTATAAGGAAAATTCTTTGTTAACCTTAAAGTACCATATACAAACTAGTCTTTACCTTAGTTAGGTTGAATATTTATTAACATTTCAATTATTCTTTTTGTGGCCTTTTGTTAACAATCTTTCTTAGAGGCTCCTTCTCACCCTACCTCCCTTTCCCAAGTCAGAAAATGGGATAAAGACCAAAAACTTCATTTACATGTGTCAGATGGAGCTCACCCCTCCCCTCCAGAGGCATTACCACAGCAACCTGGGAAAATGGGTAGTTGGCCTGGCCCCCAGGCAGGTACCTGGCCTGCCAAGTTTCCCTGGTAACATCTCTAGAAGGGAGGGGGGAACCCTACCTTGGTTACACAGCCATTAAATCACCTTATGCATAGAAATACGTTTCTTACATGTAAATTCAATAATTCAACAAATACTCAGCTGCATAGTAAAGGCATTATGTTAGGCACAGGGTACGGGTGAGGGTCCCCAAAGACAAACCTAAAACTCTCTTCAAAGAGCTTACATTCTGAGACTGGGGGGAAGGTGGAGTGGGGGGATGTAGAGGGGAACCCAGTATGTGCACACGTAAGTGTATATGAGCTACTCAAGGAAGGAAAAAACCCTAACAACTGAGGGGCAGGGAAAGATTTCAGGCTGACTCTTGTCTTCCCACACAGACCAATATGTTTCTCAATACAAGGACACATTGAGAAGAATGTGGGCAAGTTCATTGCACATTTGTGTTGTAAGAAGTCAAGATTTAATCTAATTATCTCTCCCAGTAAGGACACAAAGTACAGCAACACGCACATGCCTACGGGGACTGTCAGGGTCTGAATTAATAAAGATATGTGAAGTACTCATGACTGCTGAGCTGAGAACCAGAGAGGCTGTGCTAGATAGACAATGACTGTGGTCCCACCTTGAACGATCTTATCATTTGACAGCAAGGACAAATACTTTGTTTAGGGAAATACATGATTACCCTCATTACAAAATTCACCAGGGATAAAGGAGTCTGAGGTGGCACCAGCTGGTTGAAGAGGGCAGAGGATTTCACAAGGTTGTCTTATACCACTGTGTCTACATATTCCTAGCATATGGAACTGGAAGGGACTGATGGGGTACAGACTCTGGGAACCTCTTTGAACTCTCCTTGAATCTTCCCACTTAATCTGGCTTTTCATACCCAAATCTGTTACCCTTCACCTAGGCTGACCCTCCATTGTCTGTTACCTCTGGATTGTCCCTCCTTCTCTTCTCCCTCTAGTCCTCCAGGTGTTTCTCACCTTTGAACAGTCACCCAGTCCCATTAAGATCCTCCTTGGACTCCTGCTCTAGACCATTCTTGAACTCCTCCTCCCATCATCCCAAGCTATTAGACCACCCTCAGATCCCTCCCACAGTCTTTCTGTCTAAAAGTTCCATCTTGCCTCCATGAAGGTGCTCAGATTCAATCTAGCTCAGAGTCTATCTGGTCCAATACAAGCATCCCAAATGGTTAGGCTTCTTAAGAGTCAACCCAATATGGCAAATCTTTAATAGGCTTTATTTTACTTTGGCCAAAAGAAAACTTGGGTCAAATTCATTTGGGCAGGACCTGAATGTATTTTGGGGTCCCACCTGCTCTAAAGCTCAACATTATGGTTCCCTGAACTCAACAGGACCTCAGAGGTTATTTAGTCCAACACTCTTGTTTTATCGATGGGGCAACTAAAGTTGCATTTATTATGTATTTTGTAATGATGGCAATTAATTTATTAATTACCTACTACACTAGAAGATATCAGAAAGGTTATTCTCTCTCTCTCTCTCTCTCTCCCCCTCTCTCTCTCTCTCCGTCCTTCTCTTCCTACATTTGGATTACACCTTGGAAACTAGAGGTCAAATCTTCTTGATAGTGCAAGGGGTCCAGATACTCAAGGTTTTGGTGAGACCATGAGTTCCTTTTCCCTGAAATGATGAACCTAAATTAACCCTGGGGTGTGTGTATAGACCTGAAGTCAGCAAAATCTAGTTTCAAATCCTGACTCAAACATTTACTAGCTATGTGACTCTGGGTAAATCACTTAACCTCTCTGTACCTAATTTTCCTTATCAATAAAATGAAGGGATTGGACTCAATGATCTCTAAGATTCATTCCAGTTCTAACTCTATGATTCTGTATCAGGAGCAGGACTGTGCTCTTTTACAAGGAGGCTCTATTTGTGACACTTTGGCTAGTAGGATGACCCTTTTCACAGAAGTCTTTTATCCTTAGAAATGTAGCCAGAGTTTCTGTCATGAATATGGGACCTAGAGAACCTAAAACACCTAAGAACAGAGAGTCTAAGGACCAAGTAATTATTACATTATTTGTATAAAGTACAAACTATACTAATCATTTTGACCACACTTTATATAATTGCCAAACCCAGTAAATGAAAATATAAGTAGGGATATAGTAAGAAAGGTTCTAGATATCTTTGATAAGTTCAAATCAATTTATCTCAGGTTATTGAAAGAGTTGAAGGATATGGTGGCTGAAGCTCTATAAATGCTTTCAGAGATTGTGGAAAATAGAAAACATGATATAAGACTGAAGTAGGGTAAATGTTCCTATTTAAAAAGGGGGGCGGGATTCCGCAAACCATAGGCCAATGAACTTCACTTAGTCATGGAAGAATTCTGGAATGCATTTTTTGTTCATGACTCACAACTGCAGCTCTGGTCCAGGAAAGAATGGATTCATTTTTGAGGGGCTTCTCAGACATCTTTTTGGCTCATTTGCCCCATTATGATTTTTTATGGAAACATCAGAATTTGACTTGTGTCTCTGTAAGAGCTCTTGGTTTCTATGCATGTGCTAGAATAATAAAATATCAAATCTAGGAGATATTTTTTTTACTGCCCCCAACACCCCACAAATGTCTTGTTCCTATACGTCTTGATGTCTAGAAATGCCTAGTCACAGTCAAGATAGCTCCCTTCTCCTCTTCCTCAGGGAACAATTCAGTTGTCTAAGCTCTTAATAGTATGCTAGATGAGCCCTCTTGCAAGAAGGAAGAATTTGGGCAGCTAGGGAATCAGTCAATTCCCACTCTCATAAGCCTCCCTGTTTCTGATACCTACGTATTCTCATTGATACTCAAGAATTACTGAATAGATAAAACTGATTGACATCCTACTATATACATCCCAGGGGTTTTGCTGGCCTCTCTCCAGGGCTAAGTATGTGACTGTCTTAAAAATCACTTACATTTATGTCTGTGTCTCTCTCTCTACCTGGCACCATTTCCTCCTGTCCTGTTAAGTCATATGGTCTCTTGGTGCATTATCTAGTTCCTTGTAGGGACCACGTGGAAACATAGATCTTTCTCTGAGGAGAAAAAGCCACATTTGTCCATAACCATTTTATATAATTCTGTGTAAAATTAATCTTTTAAAGACCAACTTCGAGGGTAGAGCTCAGTTGTAAAAACCTGAGTCAGTGCTAGAAGAAAGCTGTATCAACAAGGCAATGAGAACTCAGGAAGAGGCAAATTCATGCTATTCAGGGAATCTATACTTTTCAAGACACAGGAAGAAGGAGGTAGTTTGAATGGTTCAAATGGCCAAACCCAAAGAGTAGTCATTTATGATCAACATAAAAGGTCTCACATAGGTTATACTAGGAACATATGATTGGTCTTCTACTGTTTGTGGGTTTTTTTTAAATAACTCACTTAAATAAAGGCATAGATGGCATGTTTATCTGATGAATTTTACAAGTCCAAAGTGGGCAAGGCATGACTAGGAAGCAATGTGTTTCAAAAAGACCTGGGACTTGTAGTTGACCACAGAGTCAGGAAGACCTAGGTTTAAGTCCCCCTCTGACATATACTGACCCTGGACAAGTCATTTAACCTCTTAGTGACCCAGTCAGTTCTTTAAGACTTTAAATTGCAGAGCAAGTGGTGATTTGTAGTGGTAGAAGGAATTTCCATACAATTAGTGCCCTATACTAGTGAAATCCTAAGTCAGGTCCTTCTCATCCTCCCTATCCAACCCCCACACCCCCTTCCCTCCCCAGTAGATCAATATGAATCCATAGTGTTATATGGCAGCCAAAAAAGACAATGTTACTTTAGGTAAGATTAAGAAAAGTATAGTATAGAGGACCAGGGAGGGAGCTAATCTAGTTGTCCACAGCCCTGAGTTGACCACATCTGCAGAACTATGTTCCATTTTAAGTATTATAGATTAGAAGGATGTGAAAGATCCAAAAGAGGACGAGCACAATAGTGAAGGGCCATGATGTCAAGTTGTGGTCATTGTCTGTTGTTCAGGCATTGCTCAGTCCTGTCTGACTCTCTATGACCCCATTTGGGGTTTTCTTGGCAAAGATACTAGAGTGGTTTGCCATTTCCTTCTCCAGCTCATTTTAGAGATGAGGAAACTGAGGCAAACAGGGTTAAGCGACTTGCCCAGGGTGGCACAGCTAGTAAGTGTCTGAAGCCAGATTTGAATTTAGGAAAATAAGTCTTCTTGACTCTAGGTCCAGTGCCCTATTCACTGCGCCAACTAGCAGCCCCTTGACAACATGCCATGTGATAATCTATTGATGGTACCAAGCATGTTCAGACTTAGAGGGGACATGCTAGCTGCCTGTAAGTGACTGAAGAGGAAAATTAGGAGCAATGGGGAGAAATTTCAGAGAAGCATATTTAGGTTTGATATCAGGGAAGACTTCCTAACCATTAGAGCTATGAACAAATGGAGTAGACAACGCGAGGAGGCAGGGAGTTTCCTCCTCACTGGGTATCTTTAAGCAAAGGCTGGATGACCTCTTGTTCTGAATGGTATAGAAGACGCTATTGTTGAGACAAAAGCTGGACTAGATAGCAACTGACCTTCCTTCCCTCCAGCAGGACTCCCCTTCCCTCAAAGCTACATAGTCTGCATGACTCACAGCATCAATGAATGTCTAAAGTTGGTTTGCATCCTATGCGGATCCTGGTGAAATTTTGTAACTCTTCTGTCTTCAAAAGTCTGAGCTTCTGTGATTTGGTGACTGGCACATAAACTTCCAGATCTCTCTGTCTATGATATACATTGTGATTGGTATGCTTCATTTCTATTTTAATAAGAAGATATATTTTATTTAAATAGTTATTTACATCTGGGGTATGGGTATCTCCCATCCAAGGCAACCCTCTCTCTCTCTCTCTCCATATATACATATCCTCTCTCTCTCTATATATATATCCTCCATGTATATGTCCTCTCTCTCTCTCTCTCTCTCTCTCTCTCTCTCTCTCTCTCTCTCTATATATATATATATATATATATATATATATATATATATATATATAT
>JAQQSK010011749.1:0-12149 GCA_028658325.1 Potorous gilbertii
TGGGTCCTCTGTCCTTCTGGTTTGCCTCTGCCACCGTAGGAGGAATCCCCCTTAGCTGTTTTCCTCGTCTCAGGTGTTATGAGACGACTGGCCTCCTTCTGCTGTTTCTGCTGATCTGGGATTTTTCTGAGGAAATATTTTATGGTTCTTTCACGGTCATCAAGAGGGGAGGAGAGAGCATTTACTGATCCCTCCGCCATCCTGGCTCCCGGAAGTTCAAGTAGGTGACTTACCGAGGTTTGGTCTTCGGGCTGAAGGTCTCAGGAGCTGCTGCGCTGATATCTGGCTCTCCGTGGCTCTCACGGACTGGGTTCCGCCCGTCTCCCACCCGCGGTGCCGCTCCTCAGGTTCTGCCCGCAGCTCAGGTTTCTCGGGTCCCTTCTGTTCCGCTGCGCTGGCCGCGCTGCGCTGTGCGATGTGGGCTCACCCCCGCAGAACAGACCTTTCCCGTGGATCCTCCAGTCTAACGTGAGCTCCGAAACTGTCACCTTCTGCCTCCCACTGGATTCCGCACCTCCAAACTTTGGTCAGATTCTCCTTTCGGAGGTACCTGAAGGAGTTTGTCCGAGAGCTTAGGTGAGTCGTTGCTCTCACTCCGCCATCTTGGCTCCACCCCACCCATAGTCCTCTTGGAAATGAAGGACAAACACAACAACTAGTGATCCTTGACTGATCTTCCAGGAAAATATGGACTCCTTTTAGCCTGTGTGCCCTTAAGAAAGTAACTTCAAATCTGTGATTCAATTTGCCCAGTCTATAAAATAGGAATGGTGCCATTACTTTCTCATCTAATTTGGCCAATGTCCAAGTTAGAAGGCTGTATTTTTTAAAAGTTCCTAACTAAAGAGGTAGCAGTGCCACATTCAGATATAAGAAGACCTAGGTTCAAGTCTTGTCTTAAACACATACTTAGTGACCCTGGGAAGGTTAGTCAAACTCCTAGTGCCTCAAGCAACTCTCTAAGACTGTAAGTTTCAAAACATGTACTGATATGAATTGGCAGGGGAAACTTCTTATGTGGGGAAATGATTTAAGTTTCTCAAAGTAAATGTTCTATGTAACTAAACATCACAGGAATAAGGATAAGGCTGGGATGCACTTAGGGCGCATTAAAACAGATATTTAAAAGGTAATGATATATTCCAAATGAGACAAGATCGGTATTGATTTTTTAGTAAATGCTAATTATTTTTTTCATGTAAGAAAAACATAACTTTCTTTGGGAAATAATCTGGTTTCCTTCAATGAAATTAAAATCACACATCATTGGAAGTATAATTTGCTTTGATGTTGCCTCTCATCCTCCTCAGAACCTCTTCTGTATGATTAAAACACAAAATAGATAAAAATGTTCCTTGAAAGAGCTCTAATCTTACAGAAAATAAGTCAGAAGAGTTTTGTCTTATTTTAAGTTAGGCAATTATTTATTCTCTTAGTTTTCTTAATTACATTTGCAAGTTACTATTTTTAACAAATATTTCCTAGTTTGTGTTGAAAGTGTGAGTTACACAATATGCTTGGTGTGTAGCATAGTAAGAAGGAACAAGAGGGGAAGAAAGTGACCTCTTTTCTGAAGAGAGCCTCAGAAGGTATTGTAATATTGTATAGACATAGTAAGGGTACTAGAGAATGGACGAGGTAGAGGGACAAGGACCAGGACTATAGCAAACATTTGGAGTTGCAAGGAAGAAAGAACAAACATTTATTAAGAGCCAGGCATCATGCTAAGCACTTTTCAAGTATTAGCTCATTTGCTCTTAACAATGAACCTGAGAGGTAATTTTGTGAATGAGGTAATTGGGGCAGAGAGAGGTCAAGTGACTTCCCCAGGGTCAAAAAACATCTGAGCCTAGATATGAAATCATATCTTTCTGACTCCAGGCCCAGTGCTCTAGCCTTGCTTTACATAGTATTGATTATTATAGTAACTCCAACACAAAACTCGGTTCTAGACCTGAGCCTCAAGACTGTCATTCAATGATTCCTCCTGGTCCTTTCTACTTTACCCCCAAGGGATGGTGCCATTGCCCTGGTAAGATGCTACAGAAGGAGGTCCTCTTTAATTCTGAGATCAAGTCCGTGATTCTAGTTATTATGGTAAGGGCTCCACATTTGAAGAACAGATGGATGTCAGGAAAGAAATATTTTCGATTTCCTAAAAATGCTTCTAATAGTGAAAAAGTTATTAAGAGTTATGATGATACCTATTATTTGAATAGGCAGTGAGGGTGGCAATTTAAGAATTCAGAAATGGAGATTTGTCAGTTTCAGCAGAGCAGAGAAATTGACATGTGTCCTTGCATTTGTAGCTAGCCTCAAGGTTGTAATAGTTTCTATGAGTAACATCTTTCATTAGTCTGCTGAGAGACGGAAAATAGTGACTATTTATGTTTAGTGTTCTGAAATAGTGGGTCAGTAAAACCTTCTGGATCTTAGAAATTAATTTTATGAGGCCTGACTGACTTGTGTTTCCATAAAATATAAGCAAAAACCAACACATTATCATTTTCTAACCCAATCAATCTAAAGAGAAAAGAAAGTGGACTGCATTCTCTATTTGTATCAGTAAATTTATCAAAGCAACTTGTTTCTTTCAAAAATAAATCTCAAGTTGTTCCTTTCCTGAGATTAAGGACAGAAGAGATAATCAATCTTGTCATAGAACTTAAAAATGGTTAGAATTATAGACATCATCTTTAAAAGCTCCCTCGTTTCGTAGATGAATACACTGTGAAAGGAGCACAAGTTCCTTGAGGGTAAAGTGAATCCCTTGTTTTGCTCTTCTTTTTGTATCTACAGCAGGTGTCGCATATCATGTATATTTTAGCATGTAACATGTGCTTAAAATATTATTACTGATTGCTACTGTGTACTAGAGTACATGGCTAATTCACGACAGACTAACTCAAAATCTAGTATAGCCATGCCATGCCAAAGTACCGTAGAGGATTTATATAATTATTATTGGGATCCTTCCATGGAATATCTTAAATATATAAATTACTGAGTACTATTAATTTGTTTATATAATTAGAGAGGGTTATACAGACAATTCAGCATCATGTCATCACCATCAGAAAATTCAGAAAGGTTATTCTTTGAAAAATCAGGTTGATCAATGCACATTATATAAGAAAATGAAAAGAGATTTACAAAACGTGACTATAAATTGAAAAAATTTAGCACTTAAAATATACCAAGCAAAACACAGCCTAGTGACTAGAATTTTATATAAGAACCTCACTATCTTTAGTAAACCAACAGACGGCAAATCCATGCATTACAAATACTGAACAAATAAATTGTACCTAAATTGGATGAATATCATTAAGGAAACTTCTCCAAAATCAATATAGATATTGATGGCCATAATATTGATGATGATGATAGAATTTATATAATGCTTTCAGGTTTATAAAGTACCTTACAAGTATCATCTCATTTCATTCTCATGATATTGATCTCCATTTTATAGATGGGGAAACTTGAACAGAAAGAAGCTAAAATATTTGTCCAGTCTCACATAACCAGTAAATATCTAAGCAAAAATTTGAATTCAGCTTTTCCTGACTCCAGAATCTGTGTCTGGTAGAATACCTGACTGCCTCAGATTCACAAAATCTATGAAAAAAACAAATATATATTCCTCCATTTGATTGAATGTCCATTTTTTTCCCCTGAAGTATTATACCCAGTTTTGCTGAGTAGGTGATTCTTGGTTTTAATCCTACCTCCTTTGACATCTGGAATATCATATTCCAAGCTCTTCAATCATTTAATGTAGATGTTGCTAGGTCTTGTCTTATCCTGATGCTTTTCCACGGTACTTTAATTGTTCCTTTCTGGATGCTTGCATTTTTTCTCCTTGACCTGGGAGCTCTGGAATTTGGCCACAACATTCCTAGGAGCTTTCCTTTGGGAATCTCCTTCAGGAGGTGATCAGTAGGTTCTTTCAATATCCATTTTACCCTCTGATTCTAGAACATCAGGGTAGTTTTCCTTGATAATTCCTTGAAAGATGATGTCTAGGCTCTTTTTTTGATCATGGTTTGCAGAGTCCAATGATTTTTAAATTATCTCTCCTGGATCCATTTTCCAGGTCAGTTGTTCTTCTAAAGACATATTTCACATTATCTGTTATTCTTTCATCTCTTTCATTTTGCTTTATAATTTCTTGATTTTTCATAAAGTCATTAGCTTCCATTTCCTCCACGGTAATCTTTAAGGAATTATTTTCTTCAGTGACCTTTTGGGCCCCCTTTTCCATCTGGCCAATTCTGTTGTTAAAGGTACTCTTTTCCTCACTGGCTTTTTGGACCTCTTTTGCCATTTGGCTTGGTCTATTTTTCAAGGTATTATTTTCTTCAGCATTTTTTGGGTTCCCTTTAGCAAGGAGTTAACTCATTTTTCATTACTTTCTTGCATCACTCTCATTTATCTTCCCAATTTTTCCTCTACTTCTCTTGCTTGCTTTTCAAAACCCTTTTTGGTCTCTTCCATGGCCTGAGATCAATTCATATTTTTCTTGGAGGCTTTGGATGCAGGAGCTTTGACTTTGTTGCCTTTGCCTGTTTGTATATTTTGGTCTTCCCAGTTACCAATATAAGATTCTATAGTCTGATTCTTTTTTCTGTTTTTTGCTCTTCTCCCCAGCAATTTACTTGACTTTTGAGCTCTTTTACAAGATAGTTCTCTGCTTTCAGTGGGGTTGGGGTATGTACTATCAGCCCCTCTATCCCCTAACAATCTTTGAGCCTAGAGATTCAGAAACAACCACTGCTGCTGCCCCTGCTACTCCTGCTGCTGTGGCTGCTACTGGTTCCTCCACCCTCTCTGCTCCCTGGTGCTGGAGCTGGCCCACTCTACTGTCTCACACAGGTCCCACAGATTTTTTCGACTGACCTTCCAATTTGTCGTTGGTGTTTTAGGGTTGCATGATCTTGAAACCACCACAGGCACCAGAGATTCAGTCCTCCCAAGGCTTGCTCAGGTCCCATCTGTGCTGGCACTGTCCAAACTGAACTGCATTCTGTTCCCAAAGTCATGAACTAGACACTTCCCAATGACCTTCCAGGCTGTCTTGGGCTTGAGATTTACTTCACTCTGTCATTCTGTGGATTCCGTAGCTTCAGAATTTGTTTAGAGTCATTTTTCATAGGTATTTGGCTGGGTTGCAGGGGAGAGCTCTTGCAAGTCCATGCTTTTACTCCTTCATCTTGGCCCCGCCCCTGAATAAAAAGCATAATGACTAATATTCACGTTATACTTTAAGATTTGCAAAGCACTTTGGGAATATTATCCTACCTGGTCGTCATAACTCTTTGAGATAACTAGTGCAAATATTAACATCAGCTACTTTCATCTCTCTTTTTCAGATAAGGAAATCAAAGCTAGTGGATCACCCATAGGCACATAGTTAGTATGTGTCATAGTTATAAATTGAACTCAGCATTTTACTGAACCCACATCTAATGTACTTTCCACTACAGCTCTGGACCAGGAATTCCATGATGGAAAGGACTGTTTTTGTTTTTCTTTGCATCAGTAACACTTAGCACAGTTGCCTAAGACATAATAAGCACTTAATAATTTCTGGTTGACTTGACTTGATAGCATCATATTGCCTTTTTGTACAATAAAAAGAAATGAGATAATTATATATGGATGCTAAATGAATGACTTTGTTGTTTTGGTTATTTTTCTATGTACAACTCTTCATGTTCCTATTTGAAGCTTTCTTATCAAAGATATTAGAGTGGTCTTCCTTTCCCTTCTTCAAGTCATTTTACAGATGAGGAAACTGAGGCAAACAAGGTTAAGAGACTTGCCCAGGGTCACACAGCTAGAAAGTGTCTGAGGCTGGACGTGAACTCAAGAACATGAATCTTCCTAACTCCAAGCCAAGCATTCTATTCACTATGCCACCAAGCTGCTCAAGTGAATGATACAGATGATAAATTTGTGAAGCTCCAAGTTTAAGATGTCTGTATTGATTTGTCAAACCTTGTCAATTTCCTATCATGGAGAAGGTATTATGCTCATTTCTAGGGTAAACATCAAAACAATAAAAACAAACTACGGTTCCTACTATGATTAAGAAGTTTACAATATAATAGGAGAAATAATTTGTGACTACCTGAATAAGTACATTGCAGCATAAAATATGAGATAAAATGAAATATAATAGAAAGATTATTTCTCACTAGGGAAATGAAGAGATGTATTGTGAGGTTTCCATTCACACTGGGGCTATGAAAGATTTTAACATCATAGATGTAAGATGAATTTTTTTTGTAAAATATATAGAAGATTGTTAGGAATAGAAGAGAGGCAGGGAAATGTGAGATATGTTGGGAAGATAGTGACTAGTCAAGTTTAACTGGAGTCTAGAATATGTAAAAGGGGTGTTATATGTGGTAAGTTTGGACAGCTTTGTTAGGACTAAATTATAGAGTTCTTTAAATATGAGTCTACAGACTTTGAAACAGGTAATTTAGTGAATAGAAGACTTGCAGGAATGACTAGATAGATACAGAAGGAAGAAGTCTAAGACTAGTGCAGTAGATGTGGTTAATGAGTATGAAATAAAAAAGACTGGGGAAGAGGTTTATGGCATGTTAATGACGGGCAGAGAGACTCAAATAGCAATAATTTTATCAGCAGAAAAGCTCTGATACTTAAAGTATGGCAACATTCTAAATACAAATAAAACAGATGTCAATAGACTGTCCAATAGATGTCAACTGTCCAAATGAGGTAAACAACATTTGCAGATTTACTAATCCTCTAGTTGCTTCAAACATTGGTTTTTATAATCCCATGTCACAAGCCTCTGTTTTCAGTGTTCATGATTAAGTTATTGGGTTATTCCTATGGTCATCATTTTGATATCCCCCACATAATGATGCTCCTAATATTTCTCTCATAGTGCCATCGTGAGGAAAACAAAGTACTATGCAAAAGTGAGCTTTTTTAGTGTGATTCATCATTTTAATCTGAGGTATAACTACAAACCTGGGATGCTGGAGAATTTTGAGTCAGGCACAAGACAGGGGACAGGGGTGGGGTGGGAAGAGAAAACCAGGAAAATGAGACAGTGGATAATGGATTTAGGTCACCAGTGCTATCAAAGACCCAAACCAAATTCAGAAACAGTTCCTTAGTTTGAGCAGGTCCTACAAAAATCAAGCATCTTTATCCTCAACCTTGCCAAAGGATTTTCCTTCCAGTCTTGACTGAGAAATACATGAACTAGCAAAAATTATACTTCTTTCATGGTTTCTGAGAATTTGCAAAAAGTTTGTGTAATCTTTTGTTAGAGTAAGTTTTAGAAATGACTTATTTAGATTATAAATCTTTATTGGAGGTTAGGAATAAATGAACTGGGTTATAACCCTGAAGGAAATTATGGATTAGCTAGTTAAGTATATTCATTCTACAAAAAAGGTGGGGCCCAGAAGATCCAGAAAGGCTGTCACTTGCTCCCTTTCATAAATCTATTTAGTTGTAAGATCAATACTCAGGATTACAGCTTTAGAGTATTAACAGACCTGAGAGGTCACCTATTCCAACATCCTCATTTTATAATTGAGGAAACTAAGTCCTGAGGTGAAGAGATTTTCCTATGTCACATAGCTAGATAGTGGCAGAGCTAAGATCCAAACTCAGATCCTCTCAATCCAAATTCAGCACTTTCCACGGAACCCACACTGCCTTTTGAGCGTAACTCTCCAGATCTCTTTCCACTCCAGTTTGCTCCTTTGCAAATTGTAAGGATATATCTTTCCTCAAAAACTATCTAAAAGGCAGGTGGAATGAGCTGTTCTATGATACTTCCCTATTAGTCTTTGAACCTACCATGTTATATAATCTTTTATCAAGGGCAAGGGATACTCCAACATCTACAGTAACAATAGTGAGATTCTTCTGGAATCAGAACAGCTTGTGGGAGACAGGACTAACACACCATAAATTCTAACTAGCTTAATTCTAGCTATTCATTTGTTTCTTTTCCATCAGACTCCTTTGTTTTCTCATTTTGGACAGTTTGTCGTCAGTTCTAGAAGGTCCTACTAAGACAGAAAGACTTGGAGTAAAGGCAGGGGTATGCTGAAGTCAGTGATTCTCAAGCACTGGCTGTTAAAATTTTCAATGTGAACATTCAGAAGTCAGAAGTCAGCAAGAACTACAAATAAGGATTTGATTTATTATTTTGGTGACCATATAGAATTAAGAAAAGTGGAGAAAATGTTAATCATTAGGATGAAATTTAAAAGTCCATCATTTATGCTTTTTTCTTTTGATGAGCTGGTTGTTAAATATTACCAGTGCATCCCTTGAAAGGACAGACTACTTTCTTCGGACCACCAGCTTAGATTGGTTCACAGACACTCATTATCAGTGGTTTAGCTGCTCATCGCCCATTACTTATTGTTGGTTAGTTACTTACAGATTTGATAGCTTACTAAATTAGAGGTTCTTAATCTATTTTTTGGGAGGGGAACCCTGAACACCTTTGGAAGTCTGGGGAAGCCTATGGACACATTCTCAGAACAATGGTTGCTACCTACATTCCTCACTGAAGGAAATGCTCAATTTTGGGTAAGATAAATACATTTCTTAAAAATTAAATTTCATTGAAAATAAACCTAAATCAATAGATCCCTTAGAATAGGTCCCCTAGAATAGATCCATGGACACCAGTTTAAGAATCACTGAACTAAATCAACTACAAAAACCCAAAGGGGAAGTGAACTGCATCAGAGGAGAAACTTTTTTTAAATGCCTACAAAAACACAGATTCCTGAAGAAATTAGTGTTATATTTTGGACATACGATTTGATGTAAATATATAGTAAGGGTTTACTCTTTAATGAAGATTTCAGGCTCCATATGCATTTTTAAGGAAATTAGGGGGACAGAGTAAATAGACTTTTTGGCTTGGAATTAGAAACTGTCTCAGATGCTTACTAGTAATGTGATCCTGGGCAATTCACTTTAATTTTTTCCAGCCTCAGTTTCCTAATCTGGAAGGTAGCTAATTGGTAGAGTGTCAGAAAGATCTGAGTTTGGATCTAGTCTTTTCGAGATGTTTTATAGATGTAAACCAGTAAATCTCTGCCTCAGTTTCCTCATTTATAAAATGGTAGCAGTAATTGCACCTACCTTACAGAGTTATTGTGAGGATGAAATTAGGTCATTTGTAAGGCACCCAGCACAATGTGTAGCACATAGTAGAAGACGGAATTACTAGCTGTCATCGTTATTGTTATTAAAATGGGAATGTTGATAGTTTTAGATAAGTGCTTTTTTATCAATTTAAGAAAAAATATCCATTTATACCAATATTTTCAAGTGTTTTTAATAAAAATGAGTGCAACCAGGGTGTGAGGGAGGGGGAACACGAGGCCACATATGGCCTTCTAGGTCCTCGAGTGTGACCTTTGGACAGTCCAAGTTTTACAGAACAGATCCTTTTATTAAGGGGATTTGTTCTGTGCAGGTTAGATTCAGTCAAAAGGCTGCACTTGAGGACTCAGAGGGCCACATGTGGCCTGGAGGCTGCAGGTTCCCCACCCCTGATAGTGTTTTGCCAAAAGCTTTTTCTACATCCATTGTTATAATCCTATGACTTTTTAACTTTAACTACTGACATAATTATGTTAAGTATAAATCCCACGTGGTTATATTATATGATCTTTATGGTATATGATCATCATCTTTTAGTTAGTATTAAATTTGGCAATCTTTAGGGCAGGGGAGGAGGAAATTAAAAAGGGGGAAAATTTACATGACACTTTTATTATATTTTTAAAAGGAACAGCAAATTATACATAACAGATTTGCAGTTTCATGTATAAGTATCTTTCTTATTATATTATGGTATGGAATTGAGTGTTTTATTCCATAAATTCAAATAAAATAAATAAAATATTTTTAAAAATTAAAAAAAGACAAAGGGGAAAATGGGAATACTAATAGCAGGGCTATTGTGAGATAAAATGCAGCAATCTATACCAATATAAATGTAAATAAAACTTTATTATTATTTATACATTACATTTCATGGTTTCACTGTTCAGGAACTCTTTTCACCTTGTCTGGGTTTTCTCTTTATATTTTCATTGTAGATAATTAACACAAGACATTAGGAGTCTTTTATTCACTCCCAAAGTCCATGACCAAGATGATCTTATTAATCCTGAATGACTCTTTGCATTTGTGTTTTTGTGAATAATTATTAGCTAATGGCAATTAATTCTGTGTTTTTCCTGAAATGGTTTTCTTTCTTATATATTGGATGTCGCAAAAGCCTTAGTGAAGTTTTAAACTACTGCTTAAAGTAAGCCTTTTGTTATTAAATTAATCTATTAAATTAAGATAAACCGTTAATATAAATGCTTTAAGCTATTAAAGCTCTGAACTGCTCTAAGACTTTTGGGATACTTTATATTCATATTTTTGCTATCCATATTTTGTCCATTAGTCATGTTCATCACTTCATGACCCAGTGAACCATGGCACACAAATGCTGTCCATGGGGTTTCTTGCTAAAGATATGGGAGTGGTTTGCCATTTCCTTCTCAGCTGGATTAAGGCAAACCAGGTTAAGTGAATTGCTCAGGGTCACACAGCTAGTAAATATCAAAGGCTGCATCTAAACTCAGATTTTCTTGACTCTAAGCCCCGATCTCTATCTGCTCTATCCACTAATACCACTAGCTACCAGGGACAAATAATACGTCAGCTCTCATAATGGATTTAGAAGCAGCTAGATAACACAGCAGATAGAGGGCTGGGCATGAAATCTGGAGCATCTGAATTCAAATCTTATCTCTGACTCTTAACTAGCTGTGTGACGCAGGTGAAATCATTTAAGTACTGTCTTTCTTAGTTTCCTCATCTTTAACACGGGTATAAAAACAGTACCTACCTTTTAGGGTTACTATGAGAGTTAAATGAGACAATATTTGTGAAACACTTTGCAAACTTTAAAGTTCTCTATAAATATCAGTTACTATGAACTTCGAAATTAGGGAATGCTTCTTGTAAATCTATACACTGTAACTCAGAGATTGCATTATATATTTGCCACTCCAGAGAGGCGAGGAGTCAGCAAAACTCCCAAGTGGAGAATGGGTCAGAACACCATTAAAATGTAATTGGAAAATGATTAACAAAAGAAATAAAAATGCAATTTAACGTAATGTTAACTTGTGGTTTTCTAAGTTAAAAGGGTGCCCGCAGACATCTGTTTCTATTTGGGTTTCACACCACTGTAATGTAGACTACTGCTTCATGAGCCTACAAAGAATATTATTGTGGTAAATGCTCAGATTGTTTGAAGAGACCAACCTCGACCCTGGAACTAAGAGGAGAAAGCAATGGTGCTCTCCCCAAAATGGCAACAGAACGCTACTGATATGAAATGTTGCATACGCTGGAAGACACAGATATGTTGTTGGTTGAGTTCTGCTTAGAAATGGTATTGAGGGGTAGAAAGACTCACATTTGCTAGCTCCGAACCCACAGCCCATGGATTCCCTCCAAAAAGAACTCCTGACAAATTCTGGAACAGTGGAAGCTGCGCAGAAACACAGTGAAGGAGATTTCCGTTGCAGAGAGCCCTGAAAAACCCACCGCAAAGGTACCCCAGATGGGAGCGGAGTCCTCCCTTCCCCTGCCCCGGGCACGCGGCACTGAGAGGAGCGAGCAGACCCAAGCAGGCTTCAGGGACCTGAATCTCCGGCAGCTGCGAAGGTCCCTCCACCCACAGACGCACAGGTCAATGAGGGAGATGGGCTGAGAGGGGAGCTGGGGATCTCCAGGACTCGGACGCCAGCGGCCACGGCAGAGGCGAGGCAGAGGCAGCTCCGCCAGAGACTCCTGGGGCAGGCAGGGGCTCCGCAGCATCTCCATTGCAAGAGATCTCTGCATAAACCCCCTGAGGGAACTGAGCCTGAGAGGCGGCCCTGCCCCCACCTGAGAACCAGCAGATAAGCCCCCATTGAAGAGCAGTCAGGCCTGCCGCCAAAAGCCCTGAGGCTGGGGAGCAGCATTTGAATCTCAGACCCCAAGCACTAGTTCGGGCAGACCTAGGCTGGGGTGGAGAGGACTCTCATAAGTCAAGTAACTGGCTGGGAAAATGC
>JAQQSK010011750.1:0-12149 GCA_028658325.1 Potorous gilbertii
AAAATCTATGTCTCAATACACAATTTTGAGTTCGTAACTTCTCTGTCAGAAGTCAGGTGGCATATCTGGATTTGGGATTTGTCATTGAATTGATCAGTTCTTGAGTCTTTAAAAAATTGTTTGTCTTGGTAATGTTATTGATAGCATATGAACCCATTCTCTTGGTTCTGCTTCACTTCATTCTGCATCAGTTTATAAGACTGTTGCCAGATTTCCCTGAAGCCATCCCTTTCATAATTTCTTACAGCACAATGGTACTCCATTCTAATCATATATGTTAATTTCTTCAGTCATTTCCCAGTTTGATAGAAATTCTCTTAGTTTTCAGTTCTTTGCCTCTACAAAAAAAAAAGAACTGCTATAAATATTTATGGGTCTTTTTCTTTTTTATTTGATCTCTTTAGAGGTATAGACTTAAAAATGGTACCTTGGGCCAATGACTTTGCACAATTTAGTGACTTTTATAATGTAGCTTGCAACTGGTTTCCCAAATGCCTGGACAATTCACACCTCCCCAATAGTACATTTGTGTACCTCTTTTCCAATAGCCTTTTCAACAACTGTCATCATACTTCTTTGGTCATTTTTGTCACACTGATGGGTTTTCCCCTGGCCTACTGCAATGTCTTCATAATTGGTCTCCCTGTTTCTAGCCTCTGCTCTCCAAACCATACTCCAAGAGACAAGAAAGTAATCTTCCCAAAACATTAATCTGACCATATTATTCCCATGCTTGGAAACCTTTAGAGACTTCCTGTTACCTCTGGAATAAGATAAAAAAAACCCTCAGTATGGCACTTAAGGCCCTTCACAATATTGCTTCAACTTATCTTTCCAAACTTATTGCTCATTTTTCCCCTTCAATGAATTAGACATTCTTGCTGTATCAACACATCTCCCTACTCTATTCATACCCCAAAGAGCCTCCCATGAATGGAATGCAATCTCCTTTCATCTGTGCCTTTCTAAGTCATTATCTTCCTTCAGGACTCAGGTCAAATGCCATCTCCTTTATGCCTCCCTCCTCCATTAATTAGTCTCTCTCTCTCTCTCCCTCCCTCTCTCTCCTCTCTCTCTCCTCTCTCTGCATCTCTCTCCCTGCCTATCTCTCCATCTCTCTTTATCTTTCTAGCTATCTCTGTCTCTCTCACTGCCTGTCTCTGACTCTCTGTCTCTGTCTCATCATCTCTTTCAGTCTCTCTTCAGTCTCTATGTGCTTATCTCTTTCTATCTCTTTTTATATTTGTTTCTGTCTCTCTCCCTGCCTATCTCTATCTCTGTCTCTTTCTATCTCTGTCTCTCATCTCTCTTCACCACCTTCACACATTATATGTAAATGCCACAAACTCCAGTACATTGTAAACTCTCAGAGGATGGGGTCTGTTGCCTAGTTTCTCTCTTTATGTTACCAATGCCTATAATTTTGCCTCCAGTCAATCAACAAGCATTTATTAAACACTTTCTATGTGCCTGACACACAAGGTCCTAACCTGTGGTTTCATCAGTGTAGTTTCATAATCTAAGAAAATCCTTATGAGGAATTTCCTTCTACCAGCACAGAGCGGTAACTGTTCTGTAACTTACAGTATTAAAGAGTCTCCTGGGGTGATGAAGGGGTAACATGACTTGCTTAGGGTAACACAGCCAATACATTTCAGAAGCAAGACCCTGAAGTTGCTCTCTAGCTGCTGCCTCCACCCCCATTTTGCAGATAAGGAGACAAAGTTAGAGACCTGAGTCGACTTAGCCAGCCAGGATTCTTAGTCACTTCCCCCAGCTCCAAGTTCATTATTCTTTCTTTATCTGCCCTCCTCCCCAACACTCTCCCCCTTCTTGGGGTTTAGCACCCTTAACCTGAAGGTTGTGACTCTACTGCCGACCCTGGAGGAAGACAGTCAGTTGCACCATATGCTGAATTCAGTCCCTCTCCTGCCCAGCTCTTCCCTGGGGTTTATTTGGCTCACGTCTCTAGGGCTGCTGATAATTTGTTAATTAACTACTAGACACACTCCGAGAAGGAGCATGAGGAATACTGTCTGAATTCTCTGATAAGCCCAACTACACTTCAAGACCAGCTCCTTTTGTTTTCAGTCATTCTGACACCAAGAGTCTGTGATAAGAGTGATTGGTATGTTAATGACGCTTTCAGAGTGAGGCTTACATAAAATAGCCCGCAAAGTTCAACTGGGACTTTTTCAGGGGCTACTTGCTGTATGTAAGTGGGTCACTGTTTTTAGCAGCAACCTCCAATCAGAGACTTTGGAGAGAAATGACACAAATTTTTGGAAACCATTAACTAGGGAGCTCTGGCTTTTCCACTGTAGGAGTGACCCTTGGATGTTGTTCTCCTAAAGGTCTTCCTTCCAAACCTCAGAATTCTTTACTGAAAAAAAAAAAACTTTCCCCTAATGTAGTGACAATTCTGCTTGGATAGAGCACAGATGGGTCACAGTATGCAGGTTGGAAGAGCCTTCTTGTGCCAAGGGTACCAAGGGATGCTGCTGATGGGTTGGGAAAGTTATGAATGAATCTCCTTGGAATATGGCCAGACTTAATGAACAACTTTTGGATAATCAGGCAGATCAAAGCTTGGGCTGGATAATAGAAGCATTCCAGGAAAACTTCGGGAAGAAAATGAGAGGGCTTAGATGGTTTTGTGCCTAAAGGCAGGCAGCAGGACTAGATAACCTTTAGGGAGTTCAGTTTACTCTCTCAGATCCTGGACAATCCCTATGCTCACAGAATCAAAGACACAGAGCTGGAAGGGGCTTTTAAAGGTCCTAAAGCCCTCATTTTGCAAGTGAAAAAAGTGAGGTTCAGGGAGATAAAATGACTTGTTCAAGGTCACATTGGCAGAAAAGGGCAGAGTGAGGATTTGAACCCAGAGCCTCTGACTCCAAAACCATCGCTCTTCCCATTGTGTTATGTTTTACCTTTAGATTAAAAAAAAGTAGTTGAAATATTGAGAATATATTATGTACGAGACTCTATGACAGGCAATGAGGGAGGTGTCATGCAAACAGACTTGTGGTTCTCATTACAGCCAGCCCTGACGCTATCAATCCTATGACTTTGGCAAGTGATTAGCTTTCTCTAAGGTTCATTTTCTTCATATGTAAGTTGGTGATAATACTGCCTGTGGTATCTATCCCACAGTGTTATTGTGGAGACAACACTTTGTAAAACTCAACTTTACATGACTGAGTGTTTATGTTGGTGTCTTCATCATCGTTATTGGTAGTAGGAGTAGTATTACAAGGAAGAATAAATTCCATGGTCTTGTCCTCAGTAAGCTCATCAGCTTACCAGTAGGGAAGGTTTTTTATTGTTGTTCAGTCATGTCCAGACCTTCATGACCCACTTCGGGATTTTCTTGGAAAGATACTGGAGTAATTTACCATTTCCTTCTCCAGCTCATCGGACAGATGAGGAAAATCACACAGCTAGTAAGTGTCTGAGGGCAGATTTTAAGTCAGGAAAATGAGTCTTTCTGACTTCAGACTAGACACTCTAGCCACTACCCCACCTAGCTGCCCTGAGTTTAGCGTAATAGTAGCCAGACAGTTCTGCTGTTCTGTGCCTTTTTGAATTTCCTTTTGCTTTTGTCTGTGCAATTGTAAATGTTTTACTGATGCTTTTTTCTTTCTTTTTTTTTGTATCATTCTTATTACAAACCAAAAAATCCCTTCCCCCAAAAAAGCATTTTCTTGTAATCAATAAGTGTAATCAAAACAAATCAACATTTTTCTGTTGTTGAACCATTTTAAAAATGCCAAAGACTTAGGGATAAGTACTTTCTTTTCTGGGTCTTCAGTAGCTGTGGCTGAGGAGGAGGTAGGAGCTGTGGTCAAGCTGCATCTCCACAAGGGCTCGTGGCTGTCAGGGCCAGGCTGGAAGCAGAAAGTCTGAAGTGCTGCTCTTCTAGGGGCTGGTGGTCTTGGGGGATCACCATCAAAGTCTGATGGTAGTGGTAGAGATCTGACTCACCTAGAAGGCACATACCACTTCTCATGGATCCCTCAGACAACTTCCCTCTTCAATGACTGTAGTTAGCCTGTTCTGTGGATGGAAATGAGCATTAGATAATGTACCTCATCAGCACCTTCACTGAAGGGGAGAGGATGCTATTGATTAATCAATTAATTCATCAGCATGCATTTAGTAAATGTCTCTTTCATGCCAGGAACTGGGTTAGGCAGAGGAAAGATAATCAGATAACCTCAAAACGGAAGGGGTAGTGTCCGGTAAAACAAAATTTGGATTCAAATTAGATTTTAGGTCAAACCTAATAGTATAAACAATTTAATCTAATTTCAACTTAGAAATGAATATTTACAAGATATACAGTTTTAGAAATCAACACACTTTGATAGCTTCAGAGGTCATTTAGTTCAATCTCCCCATTTCACACATGAGATAACTAAGATCAGAGAAGTTCATTGATGTTCCTAATGTCACTTAAATTACAAATAAGAAAACCTGGATTTGAACCCTCTGATCCCAACTCCCATGTTCTTCTCAATTTTACATTGTCCCCAAAATGGGACAACATGTTTGTTTTTTAATGAATTATAAACTCATTTTGAGTCAATAGTGTTATAAGGTAGTTTAAAAAAAACTGTTATGATCTTGGACTGTACTCCCTCCCATGGAATGAGGAAGTGATAGTTTTACCGTACTCTGCCCTGATCAGACCACATCTGAAGTATTCTATTCAGTTCTGGGTACCACATTTAAAGAAAGATATTTTTGATAAGCTGGAGAATATCTAGACAAAGGAAACCAGGAGGACGAGGGATTTTCCTTTTTATACCATGTGAGGATTTCGTAGAAGAAACTTTGGACAATCAGCATGAATGAGAAAAGACTTAAAGGAACATGATGGCTGACTGCAAGTATTTGAAGTAAAGTGAAAGAAGGATCAGATTTTCTCTGTTCAGCCTTGAAGTGTAAAACTAAGAGCAATGAGTTAATGTTGTGATAGGGTGTGAGTACAAGCAAAGTAGGATTTTCTGTTGTTGTTTTTTCTTTTTGGATTTGTTTCCCAGACTCAGGCAAAATTGTGAACATCTGAGGGCTCAATCGCCTTCTAACCCTGGTAGTTCACAGTTGTATTGAGTTAAGTGGGTTGTGATGCCTTCTGGCTTTAAGCCTATTAGTTGAAAACTATATATGCTAGGAGGCTGGTGTTTTGCTTTGGGGGTTTTGCATATGAGAAGGACTTTTTGATTCCCTGAATGGGACTCTGAGTAGCTGTTTGTTAAGAGCCCCAGACTACTCAGATGTTGGTGCTCCCCCATTTAGTTTTATTACTTATTTGTGCTAATATCTCTGCTCGTATTTTCTCATTTGTATTTTCTCCATGTTCAGGATGTTGATCTTTCCCCTGAACTAGGGAATATATGTTTAACTAAAGCAGGATTGTTAACCCTTTGAAGCTATCTTTCCTGTATAAAGAAGATAAAAGAACCTGTGCTAGCAGGCCCATCCTGAGTGTGCTAGGGTGCTTGTTAGTGCATAGGGCAAATTTAGGTCTGATGTCAGGAAAAATTTCTTAACAATTTGAGTCATCCAAAAAAGTAGAACAGGCTGCTTCCTGAGGGCAAACGTTCCTCCACATTAAAATTCTTCAAGCTGGATGATCACTTGTTAAAAATCCTGGCTTTCATATGCAGGTATGGATTGGACTCTGTGGTCTCTTCCATCGCAGAAATTATGATGTGATAACGGCAGTGAAACCTACAATTCTCCCCCCCCACTCCTTGCCGCCCCAGTAAGCTGAAGGCTCTAGGGTAGCCTTCTTAATAGGGGAGGGACTCATTTACAATTCCTTGGGAGATGGTAGGAGATTGAATTTATTTTTTATGAGGACAGGATGTTTCTATTACCTAATTCATTCCCTCCTTCATTATCTTTCTGTATTGACTAAAATACATTTCTGCCTGGTCTAAAATAAAATTTTGCATGGAATCAGGGGCTTAAATCATCATTTTGCATATTATGTTTACCACAAACACTCCATACTGAATACGAGGCAAGAAAGGGGTTAAGTGGAACAGTTAATACACTATGATCTCCAAAGATCAAAATTGCATGACATCCCAATGCAATATGGAGATGCATGGTATCAGAAGCATATTGAATGATGAATTGCCTTACAAAGAAGCATAAAAGATATCATCAAAGAGATGAATAACCTGAAGAGGAAATGGAACAGATATGTAGCAAGAACAAAGGATAACAGATGGAAAGTCTGACTACTACATGAGTATTTATGTAATATCAAGAGATTAAGAAGTTCTCCAAATCACAGAGTGGACCTTCCCATGGAGAATTGATAGGAAGAGCTAAATGAGAGTTCTCAAAAGATGAGAAATCATGGAGAGCTGATTATCTGTACTACAAGTAGCAGTACCCCCAAATCAATGAGGTCACCAATCCCTGAAAGTATTCTAATCTCACCTGTAACAGACATGCTGTATCTTTAATGGAGATAGGAATAAAAAGAAAGGTGGAAAAAATGGAAGTGGGAGGAATCTCATATTATTTAAGAATTTAAATTTTCGTTTAAAATGCACATCCATTATAGTGGGAAGCATTCTCATGTTTGGTCATTCCTTGTCAAAACTGTTTCTTCTATGCTTATTTCCATGGCGACATCAACCTTGACCTCTGAATTCAAGTACTTCCCTTCGATACTACCAGCCATTTGTCTAGCAGCTAGCTGCAAGCAGCCTGGAGGGCTATTGCATTGGCATGCAGGATGTGTTGCTAGAGAGCTGGCTTGTTGTCAGCTGTCTTTGGGTTCCCACAGGTAACCCAAGGGAGCTCAGGATCTTTGCAGTCTGGAAACATTCACCTCCCACTTTCAGAGGCTTTTGTGAAAGTGATTTATAAACCTCAGAGCACTTTACACACGTAATGAAATGTTGTTTTTATCATTATTGTTGGAAGATGTTTCTTCCCTGTCTCACAAGCTGTTATGTAGATAATATGCTTTATAAGCCTAATTGGTTTAGTTACTACTGCTACTGCTGTTGCTATTACTGCCATTATTGAATTGAAATATTCCCTTTTGGGGGTGGGGATTGGAAAGGGGGTTCAATGCTTCTTGGATTCTCAAGGAAGACTAAAGAAATGAGAATTATTGCGTCTGCCCCTAAAATCAGAGAAATATATAATTTTAGTTGGACAGTCGGTTAGTTGACAACATTTATTAGGAATTTACTGAGTGTCAGACCTTGTGTTGTGATAGGAATATAAAGAAAGTTAAAACATGGTCTCCTGTCCTCAAGGAGCTCATATTCTAATGAAAGAATCAAAATAAAAACAGCTATCTACATATATATGTGTATATATATATGCACCCAAGTGCACACATGGTAAACGGTAGGTAATCTCAAAGGCATAGAATTGAGGGGGAAGGGTTCTTATGGAAGGTAGCATTTAAGACTTAAAGTAAGTCTTGAAGAAATTTTAGGAGCTTGAAAGTGAAGATAAAGAGGGAGATCATAGAAGGAAGGAAGGAAAAAAGGAAATAAGCATTTTTTTAAAGTACCTACTATGTGCCAAGCACTATGTTAAACACTTTATAAATGTTATCTCATTTGATCCCCACAACAACCCTGGGAGGTAGATGCTATTGTTGTTTTATAAAATAATTTTATTTTGAATTTATTAAATAAAACAAGCATTTCCCTATCATAGTAGAATAATAAAAAGATGATTGCACATGAAGCTGCAAATCTATTATATACACCTGGTTATTCTTTTGTAAATAAATAATAAATTGATCGTGTAAATTTCTTTTTTTCTTCTGTCCTCCCTTCCCTCCATTAGACACAAATATGTACATATATAAAGTCATTCTATCCATCTTTCTATTTAAAATCTTTCTTTGGATGCAGATAGGGTCTTCCTTCATGTGTATCCTTCGTAGTTAATTTGGGTATTTATAATAGTTCAAATGACTTATTCATTCAAAATTGTTCTTAAAACAATATTGCTGTCACTGTATACAATGTTTTCTTTAGTTCTGCTCATTGTATTTTTCATTATTTCATGCATCTATCCATGTTTTTCTAAAATCATGGAACTCATCATTTCTTCCGGCACAGAGGTATTCCATCATGATGTTATACCACAATTTGTTCAGCCATTCCCAATTGACAGTCTACACATAAATTCCATATAGAAGTCCCTCTTACCTCCAGGATCAAATATACAATTCTTTATTTTTAGGGCCCTCCAGAATTCTTATACTTTGCTCATCTCCTTATACTCTACGTTTCAGCATCTTTGACCTCCTTGCTGTTCCTTGCACGTGATACTCCATCTCCTAACCTGTGTGTCTCTTACCTAACTGTCCTTCATGCTTGGAAGGCAGCCAGGTAGCCTACTGGATAGAACACTGGGCTTGCAGTCAGTCAACTGAGCTCAAATCAGACTTACAAGGTATTTGACCCCAGGGAGGTTACCTAACTTCTGTTTGCCTCAGTTTCCTTCACCATAAAATGGAATAATAGTAACATCTTCCTCACAGAGTTCTTGGGAGATCAAATAAGATAATTGTAAAGTGTTTAGCACAGTGTCTGTCTGGCACATAGTAGGTAATATGTAAATGTCAGCTAGTATCTCTATTATTAATACTTGGCAAATGGTTGTCCAGTGTCTATTTAAAGACTTCCAATTATGGGGAAGCCTCTACTTCCTTAGGCAGACTATTCCTTGACCCCTATGAATATCCGTAATAGTAAACTTTCCCCCCTTAGCTTTAAACTTATATTTGCCCGTTCCTTGACCAACTTAATTAGAAAACTTGGGAAGTTTAACTAAGGTTTTTCTGTACATAGTTATGTGTGCCTAATCTCCCCCATTAGAATATAAATAAGCTTTTTGAAGTCAGGGACAGAGTTGTTGGGATTTTTCTTTGGGGGCGGTATTTCTTTGACTCCCCTTCTGTTAGCACAGTGCCTGATACATAGTGAGTGCTTAATAAATCTTGAATGACTATGGGCTGTTGCACTGCTTTATTTGGCCTCTGGTGGCTGTGTTAAAACAAATACCTGGATTCAGAGTTTCTAGAAATTTGGTGCTCAGGGCACAATCACAAGCTTTACTGTTTACTGTAAACTTTACAAGTTTACTATAGGTAAACAAAATATAGGAATACACCCTATAGAAGCAGAAATAGACACAGTTTTGTCCCCACATGAAAGAAATTCATCCAAGTCTGACTATGAAGGAGAAACTAAGTGAGGGAACACACTCGAAGCTGTGGTTCGGGTGGCAAAATGATTTATCTCCAAAATGGGCTTGGTTAAGAACTGATGATTGATGCCAGATGTAGGAGAGGATATTCCAGATAAAGTAGAAAATTTTTATTAATACCAGTCTTGGATGAAGTTTGGATAAGGGGAGCTTCTTTTTGGGGACCACAAACTGGTGGGAGGGCCCAACATTAACGAAGGAGAATGTCTCAAGGTCCCTACAACCCACTTTCCTAATTGTTGCCAATCAAACTGTCTTGTTAGAGGTGTCAGAGGTCAATAAGCTTTAGAGTTCCAGGAGAATTTAGAGATGCCTGATCCACTCACTTTCCGTATGAGACAGCCAGTGATTTGTTGATCATATAGTGAGTAAATGGCAGGACTGAGGTTTGAAGCCGAGTTTTTTTGTCTCCAATTCCAGTGTTCCTTTGCATGTCTGCTTCAGGTAACAATGTCAAAGAAAACTTTTGACTCCCACAAAAAAAAAGTGTTTCTGTTAATTTATTATATTACAATGACTTTAAAATAGGACAAGGCAAGTCAGGCGAGCTTGAGAGAGAGTGCTCTTTGTAGGTTAAAAGCCTTAAAAGAAAATGCTATAAGTCTTCAGAATTTGGATTAATGTAGTAAGCGATCTTGGGGCAGCCAGGTGACATAGTAGATAGGGTGCTGGACCTGGAGTCAGAAAGACTCCTCTTCATGAATTCAAATCTGTCCTCAGACATTTACTAGCTGTGTGATCTTGGGCAAGACATTTTACCTTGTTTGCCTCAGTTTCCTTATCTGCAAAATAAGCTGGAGAAGGAAATGGCAAACTATTCCAGTATCTTTGCCAAGAAAATCCCAAAGGGGGTCACAAAGAGTTGGACGTGACTGAAAAACAACTGGCAACAACAACAGTGACTAATCTTGATTCCAGAGAAAAGATGGCAAGATTTCATTCTTAGTGATATGCAGCATACACTGCCTGACAAGAAGAATATCTCTATTTCCTCTGTTTAACCATTTTATTTTGTTGCAAGGCAAGGTTCTGGAGGGACTAGGGTTGGGAAATGATGAGGATGTAAGATAACAAAAAACACTCCTTTTATTATTATTTAATAGTCGATAATTGTGGTTAGAGATGATCAAACTCAATTGACTAACAATTATTTAATGAGTGCCTATCATTGCTGTGCCTAGCTATGAGAAGCATTTTATAAAAGACATCAACATATTTGCTGATCTCAAAGGGATTTTGGTCTGGTTAAGTAGATGAAACACACTTCACAGTAATCAATTAGAGAATACAACAGACTTTGATTTACAAAACAAACAAATAAAGAAAGAAAAAAAACAATTACCAGTGCAAAAGAAATTAGAAAATCATAGAACATTGGAGCTGGCAGGGATCTTAGGGAATTCACCTGATAGTCAAGCGGAATTAATAAAGGAAGGCTCCCAGTAGTTGATAAGCTTAGACACAGATCTGGCAGTATTGGAACTCATATTCTCATCATACAAATGGGGAATCAGAGCTCCAAACAAGAATGGAAACTTGTCCAATGTCTTACATCTAGGTTAGGATTAGAACCCAGATCTCCTGACTCTCAAGTAGAGATCAGTGTGGGCTAGAAGCATTCAGGGTCGGACCACCTCAGAAGTAGACACTTAGCTTCTGGATTTTAAGTACAAAATAATACTCCAGATCTAGGGTAATGAATAAAATTTCTCTTCATAGATATCTCAGATCCCAAAATATGTAATTCATTGCCGTACATACAGTCAGAGATATGTTTTTGCTGTGATAAGCTGACTCATGGATACATGCTAGATGGTTTTCTTATGGGCAATCCGAAGCTCTTACAAGCACTTAACATGTTGTCTAGCCCTATGTTGGCCACCAATGTTCTAGAAACAGAAGGAATGGCCCCATCCTCTTAAGAGTCCCCAATCCCGTTGGGAATGCTGAGAAAAAGCTGCAAAATAGTATTTCTTAACATGTTTTTATGTCATAAGCTTCTCTGGCATTCTGGCATAATTTCTGCATAAAACAAACCAGTTAGGATTACAAAAGAATTATAAGGACACTTATCTATCTATCCATCTATCTATTAAAGTTCACAAACCCAGCTTAAGAAGCTTTGCTATATATAGAGTATGTTGGGGAACATAAAAAGTTAACAAACGTGCAATGATGTACTATGGATTTATTATGTGTGTGGTTGGGGTGTGGAGGATGGGGAAAGCTGTAGGAGTCTAGTCAAGCGGAATTAATCAAGGAAGGCTTCAGGTAGTTGATGAGCTTAGACTCAGATCTGCCATATTGGGAACATTGTACCGACTGATTTGTGTTTTTCTAACCCTTCCAAAGGTATTCTCCACTCCTTAGAAAAGCACATGCTCCATTTGTGTATTATGCCTGTATGTGTTTCTATAAATCACTTCTTAGAGCCAGAGCAGACTTTCCCAGCTCAGGATCCCCAGTTTAGCTTAATAAAAAAGTAATTATATCATATTAAAGATAATTTGATTGTTAGCAAGACACTAATTGAGTTGAAGAGCACATGCACCAGACCCGTCAGATTGGCAGAGAGGCAGCTGAGCTTAAATGCAAACATCAGTGATAGTGGAATTAAAAGATTGTTAATGCAGTTAATCCAATAGCAATTATTTTCCGAATATAAATTCACAAGCAGTGAGGACACAATTATATCTACAAATAGTCATGAGGAAATAATTACCCCCATCCTCTACCTGAAGCTACATTCTATAAAAAAAGGGGAGATAAAAATCAGCCTCAGCAGTCTACCTATCCACATATCCAAGTTGCTTTCACTGATAGAAAAGGCAAATGAGGTTCACTCATGACTTGAGCTTTTGGCCCTGTGGCATTTATTC
>JAQQSK010011751.1:0-12149 GCA_028658325.1 Potorous gilbertii
ACACACACACACACACACACACACACACACACACACATATCCAACTATAGCATTGTAAATGGAAAAAACAACAAATGAATTGAAACTGTAATTACAAAGAAGAGATGAGAAAATTCATGTTTCTCCCTTCTTTGCAGAGGTGAAGTCATGTGGGTGTTGAACAACACTTACACTGTTGGATTCAGTTGAGGTATTGGTTAGTTTTGCTGAATTGCTTCACTCTCCTCTTTATTTTATTTTTTTTTATAGTAAAATGACTGTCTGGGCTTGGTGGGGGAAGGATATATTTGGAAATGAAGGTAATATGAAAACAAAAGATAAAAATTTTTAAGAAATGTTTTCATTCATATGTAAGTACTTGCTTAAAGTTTTGTTAATTATATTGATCTTGGTTTTAAGGAAATATTTAATTAAAAATTTTTAAAGGGGCTCCTGGATCACTTTCATGGTTTATTGCCACTGTCATTGTCTTGAGTCACCTGAATTTCTAGATTCCCCCTTCTTGACCTCCCTTCATAACAACTTTATAGCATTACCTTAGTAGTTGTCAGCATATAAGGCCCACTTCAAATTCTTGCAAGACCTACAATCTTACCCTACACCCTCCAGACAGTACTACTCCTTCAAGATTACCTCTTCCTACAGTAAAGTTTCCTCCAAACCATCTCTCAGACCACAGTTTCTAATTTACTCCCTTTGGAAAAAGATTTTTGGGAAACTAAACCATTTAGTTTTCCCTCCAAAAAATGTGAGTAAACAAGACCTTCAGGGGTTTTATGGGGTACCAGAAAAAAAGCAAATGGCTTTTTCTATTATCACTAGCTGAATTTGAATGCAACCACCCACTGCTGCCATGCACATATTTTAAGTCAGTAGAGTCTCTTGTAGGTCAGATATGGCTTTTATCCGTGGACAGTGATGCAGGCAGTGATAGGAGCTGTCCAGCTGCAGAGAATTTGCAGGAAGCTAAGGGAAAGGATCCCATAAAAATAAACATAAGCCTGAAATAAGTTGAATGCAGCAAATGGAGCAAAACTCTTATAGAAGGCAGGTCTTCATTGCTATTTCAGAATTTAATCCTGCTGCCTTTTCATGGATATGTCTTCACATATCACCATACACTCTAACTACTGAAGCCACTTTTAATCTGGATATTGCATTTGGTTACTCAGGTGGGCACCTTATATCCATGACTCTGATTCATTACCAAACTCAGATGCTTCTAGCCCATGCCTGAATGGGAGCCTCCTAGTTAAGGCCTTGCTTTATTCCCCCAACCAGGGAGACTAAGCTATAAACATATAGCTTAAATAAATATTTAATAATTTTAGCTCCATTCCAGATTCCATCCTCATCTCTAGCCCTAGTCAAGGGCAAAGTCAGGAGGATGAGTGTATCCTGTCACCACTAGCCCATATTGACACCTGCAAGACCAGAGGTCTACCATCTGTTTACACAAAAGAGCCCTGTCAGCTAGAGAAAAATGAAGAAAATACCAATATCCAGCATGATCCTAAAGAAAAAAGTTACAGCTGTTCCTGAATCACCATCATATCAACGTATCCTTAGAATATGTTGATAATAGAAATTATAGTCCCTTTCCAACTACATTAACATCTTTTTAAGAGTTTTAAGCTCTTAAACATGTAAGTTGATGTCTTCAAAATCATCTACTGTTCTGTGTTTCTTAATGCAAGGTCTACTGGGACAATTCCTTCCTAGATCAAAGAATATAGTTTACAGAAAGTCTACAATGTTTGAAGAGTCTTTAACCCTCAGAGGACACAAGATCATCTGCACTCTCTCACCAACTTGAAGTAGGGATACAGTCACGTGCTGGTAAAATTTTAACAACTGTCTCTCCAAGAAAAGAAGTATGCATGACACATTTTTAAAGTTTAATCTACATTCTTAATATTTTCTGCATCACTTTCTTAAGCCAAGACAATCAAAAAATAATAATAATAAATCATATTCTGATTTGTAGCTTTTGCCAATTTCCAAGGTGTAAATGCTCACACTGAATATTTACTGATCTCTACCAATACATCACTGGTAACACTAAAAAAAAAAATCCTGGGAGATCATGACACAAGCAGACACTCCAGCAAATGCCTAGGAACTCCATGGCACCTAGCCCAACAAAATTGGCTCCCCAAACTACAGAAAAGCTATCTAGCAGGAGGGGTCATATTGTGAAGAACTCTCGGTAGTCCTAGCCCCTTTCTCCTTTGTTCATCAGAATCCAAGTACATTTATAGGCCTCAGTTTCTTCCTGTGCCTGTAGTTCCTACCTCTGCATATTTACATAAGATCAAATCATAGATTTAGAGCAGGGGGTTCTACATGGCCATTCATGGTCATCAAGACCCATAAATATAGGTGAGAGGGCAAACACACATAAAGAAGGAACAGACTCACTTCATTGTTTCTGTCACCACCCGCCACTGACCTTCTGAATGCTTACCCATATCTTGATATCTGGGATCTTCACAATTTAAGATTTCTCTGGCTCATTTCTGCTCTGATCTTGAATACCTGCCTAATCCTTGGACCTAGCTGATTCATCACATCTCGCTGGATGGACTAGGATGGCCTGAGTACATCTAACTTACTCAACACACCCTTGCCTTGGCATGGTAATAGAATAGAAATCAACTCCGATATGTATTACCAGTATGTCCCAAAACATGAATAAAACAAGACTTCCTCTCAGGTCTGTAAAGAAATCTGGGTCCCCAGTAATTTGTGTTACAGAGTTTTACATACACACTCGGAAATGCTCACTAAGCATCTTCTATACGTTACCCAAGGTATAAATCTTCTTGTAATTTTCAGTTCAGTCAAAAAGGGCTATTTTCCAAGAGTAAGTAGACAGCAGTACTTTTTAAAGGGTTCAATATATGACCCACTGTGATTCCATATAAATTTTATTTTAATTTTATCTAATTTCATAAAGAAGTTCTTCGGTACTTGGACTGACAATACGTTAAATACATAAAATAATTTGGGTAGCACCGCCATTTTTTTATATCAGTCTGACCCATTAATGAATCTGGAATGTCTATTCAATTAATTAGGTTCTCCTTTATTTTGGTCATTGTAGTTTTATGATTGTCTTTTTATAGGCCCTATGTATTCTTAGATAAATTAATTCCTAAAAATTCTGTCATGTCTGTTGTTGCTACAAAATGATCCACTATGATTATACTCAAACACTTTGTGGGCACTAAAATAAAGCTGTCGTCACTCATCTAACCAATATTAGTCAAACAAGGGAGGAAGGGATCATTATCTATATTCCTAAATGCTTGCTTACCTGAAACACCACAATGGGAGTTATATAGATGCCTTTGTTGAAGAGTAGACTTTTTGTAAACAACATGAGGGTGGCCATTCTCATAACTAAAGTGTTTAGAATCTTCTGTAGCATTCCTTAAAGGCTCAATAAAATACTCTTCATCTTCTGTAGCAATTACACCATGCTGAAAGGAAAAGGGAAAACAGACACAGGTTCAAATGGTTTCCCGAACACACTGAAAGTGCACACGTTACGAGATGTAGTTTTGTCCTCTCCTCCCTCTCAAAGAAATCCCGAGAGAAAAGAGAATATATGTCATCCACATTGTTGAGGCAAATTTAATGGAATCTATTTAGAAACTCTACACTTAAAATAACATTCTCTCTCCTCACCCCTCCAAACCTTCCCCATCTTTCATTATCACTCTCATTTGTAAAGTCATCGCTGACTAAAAGCAGTGACCGCTCTCCTCTCAGCTCTTCCAGTAATCTGTACAATAAATCTGGCAACTAACAACGCACTACTTTGCACACATATCCCCTGCTATAGCATGTAAACCTTGAATTCAGGGCTGATATTGTTTTTTTCTTTGTATTCTTTACATAGTATAGAGGTTTACACATGGTTTGTACTTAATGGTTTTGTTGCATACTGTAATACACTTTTTCCACTGCAATCTTGAATTTCTTTAAATCCTATAAAATTAACCTTTCAATTGTCTGTCTTTCACAATAATTAAAGTTCTTTGAAGGCTGACAGGCTCTTTAAAGATTTGAAAGTATTTTGCAAACCCTTAAGGCATCACATTCATCATATGAATGTGCTTTATTTCTATTATTACTAAAACAAGATATGCACTAGATAGTAGGCACTCAAAAATATTTGTTGATTTAATTTTGTTGTACAGAAATAAGATAGGGAAAGTAACTGCAGAGTAGAAGTAAGAACTTCTGCTACTATATAAGGAAGTAATATTTGCCAAAATGCAGCATGTATGAGACATGCTCCTAACATCACAGTCAAAGTGACAGGTGGGATGCTCTAGTGGAAAGAGGACCAGGATTTACATTCAAATACTGTCGCACTTACCAGCTGTGTACTCCTGTATGAGTCATTTAATCACTGTAGCCGTCAGTTTCCTCAATTATAAAATAAAAAAGTTTGACTCTATGTTCTCTACAATTCTCATTTTAAGTCTTACTGATTAGTAGCAAAACCATGAACTTAGGTCCCTGGACCTCAGTTTTCTAAAATAAAGGGATTGGATAATGTCAACCGTCACTAATGGTTCTCAACTTAGGATGAATCTAGAGAGTTCAGGAAGATCACCATTACTCAGGTACTCAGAATAAAACCTAATCAGATGTATACTCAGGAAATGTGGGTAGATTTAAAGAGTTCTAAGAAGGTAACTTTGTCCCAGGACATCTTCCTCCTGACCTTCCTTATCAAATGTAAAGCACTTAGCATGGTTTCCTGCACATAGTAGACTCAATGTATTTTTGTTCCCTTTCTCTTCCCATTAGGGATCCTTTAGTTTAAGAATTTTTTTTTTCTTCAGGGGGTGGAGGGTGAAAGAGTAGACCTACAACCTGTGATTCACAAATATAGATCAGCAACTGTTGGGCAACTTTTAGTGTTAGAGAGTTGCCTAGGGGCACATAGTGGTCAAGTGACTTGCCCAGAATTATAAAGTCAGTATATATGAGAAGTAAAACTTGAACCCAAGTCTTCCTGACTCCAAGGTCAACTCTTGATTCCCATCTAGAGACTATAAATCTACACAAATACAGTCATCAGTATGATGTAATGGGAAGAATATCAGATTTGAAATCAGAGAATCTGGGCTCTCTGCTACCTACCAGCTGACCCTGAAGAAGTAATTTCATCTCTTGTCCTGAATATCTTCATCTGTACATTGAGGGAGTTTAACTAGATAGTTTAACTTTTTTGTGTCAGGGACTCTTTGATGGTGTGGTGAAGCCTATGGCTCTGTTCTCAGAATGTTTTTAAATGTATAAAATACATAAAATTATAAAGGAAAACAATTATATCGAAATACAATTATAAATTTTTTTAAAGTACAAGTTCATTATTTCTGGTTAAGAACCCCTGAACTGTATATTATAAGGTGCTTATAAGGTGACTTATATAAACTTTACATCTACTGTAACCTTATATAAGTTAATTCTCCAAAATCTGATTGTGTTATTACTAGAAAATAACAGTATGGTTATAATAAAATACTTTTCAAGACACTAAAATAAAATGTCACTAATACCCAGGTTTGCATGATTTTATAGAATTATTTCCAATGAGGCAGCTAACTAGGAACATCTCCTTTAGGAATGGGACCTAGTAGAATAAGTTAGTAAGGGGAAAGAAGAAGAAATAGGTGCAGAGAATAAAACACTACACACACCCCCCAGAAAGGCTGACTTAAGTAGGACAGATGCTTCCTGGGTGGCAGGAGTTTCCAAAGTACAGCATAGGAATTATGACGAGGGAAGCACAGCACACATTAAATAGAAAGAGAAGCCAGACAAGCAAACAGAAAAGAATTGACCACAGATACCTGAGGTCAGAGAAAAGCAGGAGAACCAATGTTTGGGTAAATAATCCATGCTTTGGAGTGTGGAGTGAACTGAGCACAGTAAAGGTCAGCTAATACACTACCAGGAGCAAGTATGGAGCCTGATACCCAGGCAAGTGAGAAAGACCAGGCCAGAATGAATATTCAGACATCCAGACTGAGTCCACAGGAAGATGGATATAAGTAGGTAAATTTAACTAGTGCAGAGGAATAAAGAAGCATAGAAGTTGATAAGACATTCTTTATCTTATATTTAAGAGGAAGAGCAAGTGATATGTAGTAGATTTGCAATTCCATGTGCAATCATCTTCTTTACTATACTGTAATAGAAATGCTTGTTTTATTCCACAAATTAAAAATAAAATAAAATTTTTAAAAATGTTCCTAACCTTCCTTACACTGATAAACATCCACAGATGCTTATCCAAAATCCACAGATTTTGGCTCTATGTCTTGCTCTGTTTCTTTCTATCAGAAATCCTATCTCCCAGATCAGGTAGGGAAACAACAGGTTCCAAGCACTGTCCCTATCTCTTTTTTCCCCCTAAATAATTTCAAATTCTTTGCCATTGATCAAAGTTATTGAGTATAATCAACTTGGCTAATGACTTGGACAGACTCAGGACAGTCTTAGAATTGGAATTGTTTCCTGTCATTGGCAGGATGAAGAAAGACATCTCCCCTAAGGATGATGAAGCCCTTGTTTTCCATTTGAATCTCTCCATCAGATAGAGATGCTGCTTTTTTATCTTAACAACCCTCTAATATATTGCTTACAAAAACAATAAAAGCTTTATTGTTTTCCTAAGTAATCATCCTTCTATTCTAGTTAGGGTAACTGAGCTGCTGGCAAATGTGGTGGCCACTTTAATATGTTGCTGATAAAGTTTACTTAGAATCAGGTTCAGGAATAAAAGAGTGGGGACAACTCATGACTCCAGGAAGCTGATACTGAAATATGCTTTCTCCCTCTTCGCAGAGAAGTGATGGACTAGAATTGCAGAATGAGAGACAGTCCCAGACATGGTCAATGTGTCCAAATCTTTTACTTAAATATGTTTATTATTTGTTACAAAGGGTCTGTCCAGGAAGGGTGGAATGAGTAAGTGGGTAATGACAGACACAAAATACTATCAATAAACCATTTTTAAAGTGTGTAGTAGAATAAAAAAAATATGTTTTTCATGACTTTCCATGTATAATAGGCATCATATTGCTTGCCTTTTCAATGGGTAGAGGAGAGGCAAGGAGGGAGAGACCTTGAAACTGAAAATTTTTTAAATGATTTTTTTAAAGTACATCTTTAGAAAACACAAGAAGTCCATTAAGGGAACACAAATAGGAAAATTTTGCCAATACCATGTCAAATTTAATAAATGCCTTTTTAAAAAAACATACAATCCTCTTTTTTTGTTTTTCTCTGCATATTGAAATGTTCATGTTTGTTTAAGACTGAGTTCATGATTGATAATTTTAAAAAGGGATTTGTAAAAATACAAACATGGATACAATTGTCTCACCAGTTTCACTATTTCTACCAGGACAAATGACTAATAACATGAAGATGGATATTGGATGAAGAAGGAAAATCAATTTCATTAATGAAATTGGGGAGGTAAAGAGTGAGAAAAGAAAAGGAAGCAACTACATTATTCCCTGTTTCAAAATTATAGCCTCATTTATATCCAAGACTACTTACATGGTTCATAATTCCATTAGAATGACATTTCTCAATAAATGCACTCAATGGATGTGAGCAAGAATCTGCATTCTGATCTCTATAAGGGACTCTGAGGTGATCCTGGGGTCTGGATCAGTGAAGTGGGCTCTGAGACCACAATAAAAGGCTCTGGTATTCTTACACAAAAATGTGGCCATTACAAGGCTCTCTGGTGGAAATGCTGAACTGTGACAGTAAGCTCTGAAGTTCATACCAAGAGCTCTGGCCCTACCCCCTCTCTCATGAGAGGCTGAAGAAGGTTTTGGGTTCTTAGGAATTTCAGCATGAGATAACTGACTGAAAGAAAGGAAGATAGATACTTCCGAAAGGCAATGTTAATTCCTAGGAGGTTAAAGTGGCCATTTCCATGGGCACAGAATGGGCCCTTTGATGAAGTTGATAGAATCTGCATAAACCTGTCTGATCCACCGCAGCAGTTAAGTGGTGTAGGAGATACAGAGACAGAGACAGAAAGAGACAGAGGGAGAGAAAAAGAAGAGAAAGACAGAGAGAGTGAGAGACAGAGAGAGAGAGAAGAGAGGGAGGGAAACAAGGGGAGAGAGAGAGAGAGAGAGAGAGAGAGAGAAGCACTAGACCAGGCTTCAGTGATTACATTTTCCTTGAGATCAGTAACTCTCTGTTTTCCTCTTTGTACTACTAGTGCTTATCATATAGTAAGTGCTTACTATATCTTGTTGAATCCAACAGGTCCCAGATTTCTGGAGCTCAGGGAAAGCAGGACATGTTTTCTGAGATGCAAGGAGAAGTTGGTAAGTCTCTGAAAACACCTCAACATAAAGAACATGTTCCAAATTCTCTGGATTTGCTTCAGAAGGTTCAGATTTCCAGGGCTCAGGAGAACCAGGTGGCAAAGTACTCTCTCTACCTGATAATGGAGGGAGGAAGTTCAACAAACATCTGGGTTCTAAATCACCAAGAAAGAGGGTGTTTCCCAGGTCAGAGCAACACAGCTAGTTAGAGTCCTAGGCTCAAGCATGGAAATCACAGGGTGATGCTAAGCTGGAGGCATCTGCTGTCTCTGCACTGTCATGCCAGGTGGCGGATGCCATGTCCAAGAAGGAAGGCTAGAACTGAGAAAACATCGTCCTTACTGAGTGATTGCTACATGCCAGGCACAGTGCTAACTAGGGATACTAAAACAGGCAAAAACATGAACCTCGGTCCTCAAGGAACTCACACTCTAATGGACGTGATACAGAAACTAGAAGGCAGAGGAAGACAAATCAAAACTCCACACAAACAGTTAAAACCTGGAAGAACTACAGAAGCTGAAGCAGCATCGTAAGGCGGATGGTCAAAGAGATAGGAAGTCAGAAACCAGCGCTCCTCATATTTCAAGGGTAAAGTTGTTGGAACAGACGAACTATACCAGTAGCAAGCAGGTGACCCTCATCCTGAGACACCTCCCAAAGCCTACTTCCTGACTCATGGGTTCCTTATATACTTTTCATATATGTTCCCTTGTTGACCAGAGTTGGAACTGCTTGCTTCTCAAAGAGGGGCTCCCCCTCAGACCGTAACAGGAGGGCAAGCAAGCACTCATGGCTAGAGCTGGAGAATGCAGAAGTGGAGAGCCAGGCAACATCTGACAACCAGTCACTGTACAGGACTTAAGCAGCTGAGGAACAGCCTGAGCATACTAGTTATCAGAAGGGGTAGGAAGGGGTTGGGAAGGAGAGAATGGTGTTGAAGAAGGATAGATAAAATTCACTTATTTCAGAGGTGGGTCTGGATATAACCGTGCCATTAGGTACTATGATATGAAGAATGGACCAGAAATATGGGAGCTTAAGTGTGTGTCTTTTGAAAATGTCAGTTATCCTCTGTGTGTGACCCTGGGCAAGCCAGGAAGACCTGGGTTCAAGACCCAATTAACACCATTAACACCTACTGGTTGGGTGACTGATCAACTCCTAATGCTCTAGGCAATTCTTTAAGACTTTAAGTTACAGAGAAGGTCCCAACATACATTGGTAAAGGGAGATTCTTCCTTTGGAAGTACCTAATACCAATGAAATCATGAACTCAAACTCTACTTCCTCTTCCATGAAAAATATAAAATACTACACACCTTATCCTGTCAGAGTATTATGAGATTCAATGAGATAATGTATGGGAAAGTATTTAAAAATGTACTTAAGTCATGGTCTTTGCATTTGACATCAGGAAGGTGATTAAATTGGCTTTAAGCGAGAGACGGCCATGCAAAGGCACCAGCCTCACTCTCTCTTCCAGGGCTATCTGGGTCCAGTGGCCAGATATGGATCAGGACAAGAAGCCCCAGAACGCAGTGGGGGGCTTTGACAGGTCCCAGTTTGACTGAAGCAGCAACCATTTAGTGATTAAGGCTTAATAAAAATGAAGCAAAGCATGGCTTCTTTAAAAAAAAAAAAAGAGGCATGGTCTTTAAGAAACTTGAGAAGTAATGTAGGGTAATGGATAGAAAGTTAGTCAGGAAGATATGGGTTTATATCCCACCTCTGACACATACTGGCTTTGTGAATCTTGACAAATCACTGGGTCTCTAAGTGCTCTAGACAACTAAAACTATAAGTTGCTTAGAGGGTGTCAACTTGCAAGAGTAGAAGATCCTTCTCTCGGAGTAACCCATGCCCAGTGAAATAATCCCTCTCCTTATCCCTAATAATAAGCATGCCTTAGTACTCTGAAATGCCTGAGAAGAATTCTCCTTCTCTATGACCCTACCCCTTCTGCAAGCCCTCTCACTTAGATTGGCTGAGGTATTAAATGGATGATATAGTTTTCCTTTTCTTGAAATAATGTCTTCACAAGGATACTCTGGCATTACACATGATTTATAGGCATTAATAAGGATGCCAAACTTGGTTGAAGACTGAGCATAGTTCCTCCCTATGGTAATCACATCTTCCATCAAAATGAGAATGTTTACAACAGAGATTTATTTTGGACAAATGTTATTCAAAGCAACAACTCACTGTTTTGAATATAAATGCAACATCCTAATAAACACTACTTATTTAGGAAGAAATTCATGATAAATGTATACAACATGTCATTTACATAAGAATCTTATCCTCTTAAATCCTACCCAGATATTTAAATCATGATTCTGGCTGATGGTTTATGCCAGAAATTTCTGCAGAAAACAACAAAATCTGTCTAGCTTCTCTGTTTAATAAGCATAAATTTAGAGATAGAGAGAGTGAAGGGAGAAGGAGAGAGAGAATACATAGATAAAGCATTCATTCAGTGTTGCCAGGCACTGTGTTAAACACTTGGAATGCAAGCACAAGCAAACAAGACAGTCTCTGTCTTCAGGAAGCTTACGTACTAATAGAGGAAAGACAAAAGGGGGAACTGGAAAGGGATTCTAGCATTAGTAGCATGGTTTGGAAAGGACTCCATTTTCTCAGATCCCTTTCTTATTGTGTAACTTGTGTGACTTCTCAGCCATGATGAGATGAGAATAACAGTATAGCTAAAGGGAGTTAGGGAAATCAGTGACTTATGAAAATATATTTTAGACCTGGGAAATATATTTTATTCCCTACTTTTAGGATGCAGAAAGGAATTTTTGGATATGGGCAAGCATGTGATCTTGGGCAATTCATTTCCCTTCTCTGGGCTTTGGTTGCCCTGTTTAAGCTCAATATCTAAGGTCCCTTTCAATCTAATTCAAACTATAAGCCTATGTGTGATTCATAAAGTACCTACTATATGCATGCAACAGACAGCATGGTACAATGGATAGAGGACTGGTCTTAGAGTCAGAAAACCTAGGTTCATGGCCTACTTCTGACACATACTGGTTATGTCACTATGAACAAGATATTTACCTTCTCAATACCCTTAGGCAGCATTCCAGGACTACAAATTCCAGATGAGCTAACAATCTACATGGATGACTGGAATTTCCATATCAAGAGTACCCTACACTGATGAAATCACATCTTCCCACCTTAACCTTCCCCTAGTAATGTGCAGGGTCTGTGCCAGGTGCTGGAAGTGCAAAGACAAAAACAATTCCTACCTTTAAGGAACTTAACAATTACTGGGGAGAAGACCTTAATATTTCAAGCCCTAACAATCTATGGCTATGATTGATTCAACAGCTACTAAAATATACTAGACTACAAGCTTTATAAGAGCAAATGCTGTATCTTGCCTAAACTTTATATCTCTGTTGAATTTATTTAACTCATTTAGGAACTAGATAGATAGATGGGTAGATAGATAGATAGATAGATAGATAGATAGATAGATAGATAGATAGATAGATAGATAGATAGATGGATAGAGATAGAGAGATAGATTTTTTTTATACTGGGGTTACAATAGACTCAGGTGCCCAGTATTTTTGCTATACATTAAGATCTGCTCTATAAATATAATTAAGATTTACCTTTAATTTTTGGATGGGAATTTTGTGTCAGAAGTGACATTATTATTCTGGCATTTGCATATTTACTTTTTTTGAGGGCTAAAATCTAACCCCTTCTTAAGTTAGAATTCAAGTAGTCATGAGCCTTATG
>JAQQSK010011752.1:0-12148 GCA_028658325.1 Potorous gilbertii
AATGTTATCAGTTACCTTCTGATTTTCCTTGAAAAGACAATTCTAGGATTGTTTTACCTACTGATGGCAGTGCTTGGCTGGGATTTCAGTTTTTAAATCTCTATTTGTTTGCACTTTGCTAAATTTAATGTCATCTTGCACTTCCTCTTATTTCCATAACCTATTCAGATTCACTTAATTTATTTTTGCATTTTCTGTGGCAGCTGTTCTGTACGTCATCCTAATTTAGTATCACTTTCAAATTTCTTCATTTCTTTTGGAATGTAATAATGGTGTTGAAGATGACCTGATCTAATATCCCTCTGGCATGATCTCGACACCTCCCTCAAACTGTGTACAGTGTCAATTTGTACGACTTACTGCTTTCGCTATTTCAGCCGGCTTTTATCAGCATGACAGTCTTCATAGGCAAGCTCATTTAAATGAGTTTTTCAAGTAGTCTGTCATGAGATCATGTGCAAAATGATACCAGAGGAGGCCAGCGACTCGGTTTATGATGTGGTGCTTTCATCCCCTAATTTGATCATTTCCATAGAAAAAGTCAAAAGCTCTTGGCATGATTTTTTAAGTAATAAATTCCTAATATTTATTATTCTTCTTGACTTTCTTATTCTCTAGATAGTTATACATTTTTTACACAATCCCATTATTTTCTTACACTGATTTGTCTCATTGAAAACTTTCAACATTATTCTTGACTTTTGATAGTCCTAAGAAACAAAGAATGATAAGAATAGGGGAGGAGGAATGGAACATTTGGGGTTTTAGGGTAATTTACCTATTTTCATGTGTCATGCTGATAAACTAAATTTGATTTGGATAAATTAATATTTAAATTTTCATATCCAGTTAGTGACCAGAATTGCCCACTTTTTAAACATAGGAAGTTAATTGCTTGTCATGGTGTTAATTTTTGAGATGTCTGCCTCTAAGACAATAACATAAATGGAAAGGGTTATGGCACTTAAAATATTTTTAAAAGGCAGAAATATCCACAAAATATTTTAAACCTATAATAATACGAACAATGCTAGGTTTCAATTTTGATTTTTTATTTAAAGTAAGAGAGAACATATGTAGAGAAGTACATTTCCCCTCACCCTTTACGATACATTTTTTATTAGATTGTAAGCCAGGATGGAGTGGGAAGCTGCTTTAGGCATAACTCTTTAAAGTGAAATACAGTAACATGAAACTAATGTCTTAAATTAAGTCCTCTCGATTTCCAACTTATAGTGCTAGTTAGAGGGCAAAGAAACATTATAGAACGTTAGTCTTATGGGTTTTTATTTTATTTTGGTGTTCTCTGTCTCATTTTTCATTCCTTTTGAAATTTTAAAAGTTTGCATTAAAGAAACTTGAAAGAAGCAATACTGAATGACCATTCAGTTATTTGATTAGTGCAAGCCCTGGATTCTTTGCCTTCCTTTTAGAATTTGAAGACCTCTGGGGAGAAGAAACAACCTTGAGTCTAGGTCACATTATACAGAGAGTTAGTCTTTCAGGTTTTATTAAATTGTACCTTGGTTACTCGCATGAAGCAGAGACTTCTCTTGTTTAACAACATGTGTTTTGTATTAATTGAGGAGATACCATTCTTGGAGAGACCATTTGAAGACTTTGATGAATCAAAACCTGATATACTCTGGAGACTTCATGCTAATGGTTAGGGATTCCTTCCCTTGTAATGGGCAGAAAAATCAGGACAGCTGTTATCCTGCCCTTGGAAAAATCTGAGTAAAGGAATTTCAGAAGTAGTCATTGTGGAAAAATTCAGGATTCCTCTCAAAGAATATAGCATTTAAAACTTAGCTGGGAGATTAAAATGATTAGCTGTGTGAAGGAAGTTTATAATAAGCTACTCAGAGATTAAGATTATTAGTTTGGAGAAAAGAATGGCGGAAATGGAGGTTGGGTGTTCTAACAAATAATGAAATAGATCACTTATTTTTACCTTGTAAATAATGAAAATCTAAATAAAGTTTATTAACAATATCAGAGTTACTTTTTTGATTGCTTGGTTAATATGATCACCAACTGGAAGGTTTTTTGGGAAAATACCTAAGAGACTCAATACAGGAAGACAAGATGTTGGCTAAGCCAAAGTACTTCATTAATGACTTACAATTCAATGGAAGCAAACCAGAGGAAGCAAGGATGATGTTGTAGTCTAGGAAAAGGCAATGGGAAAACCCAAGCCTGAAGAAAAGACAGGGTATAGCACAGTTAATACACATTTATTACTTCACATATTAATCAAGCACTGTGTTAATCACCGGGATATAAAAAGAGACGAAAAAGGTCCAGTCCTTGCTCTCAATGAACTTGTAGTCTAATGGAGTGAGTGATCGATGGGTTATGTAGCCAGACCTGAGCTTTAGGAAAATCAATTTGGTGGCTAAATGAAGGATGGATTGGAATAGGGAGAAAGTTGAGGCAGGCGGATCCACCAGTAGGCTATTGTAATAATTCAAATGTGAGGTCATGAGCACTTGCCATTAGGGTGGTAGCAGTGTCAGAGGAGAGAAGGAAATGTATTTGAGAGATGTTACAGAGGTGAAATTTAAAGACTTTGGCAACAGATTGGACATGGTAGGTAAGAGATAGAGAGGAGTCAAGGGTGAAGGGTTGATAACTTGAAGGACTGAGAGGATAGTGTTGCCTTCTACACTAATTAGGAAGTTAAGAGTGGGAAAATGGTTCAGTTTTGGACCTCCAGTTCAAGATATCTGAAAGGCAATTGGAGACATGAGATTGGAGGTCAACAGAGATATTGGAGCAGGAAAGGTAAATTCTCAAATCATCAGCATATAGTAATTAAATTCATGAGAGCTAATGGGATAGCAGTGGATAGTACTGAGTCTGAAGTCAGGAAGACCTAAGTTCAAATCTAACCTAGGTACTTACTAGCTATGTGACCCTGGGTAAATCACTTAAACTCTATTTGACTCAGTTGCATCATCTGCAAAGTGGGGATAGTAATAGTAGAATTTTTGTAAAGGTTAAATGAAATAATATATGTTAAGCCCTCAGCCCGGTACCTGGTATAAGTAGGCTGGGCATAAATGTTAGTAATTGTCATCTTGGTTATTATATTTTTTATATCACCATGTGAAGTAGTATACAGGCAGAAGAAAAGAGGAATTAGGCCATAATCTTTTGGGACACATACAAGGCATGATTCAGTGAAGATCTGCAAAGGATATTGAGAAAGAGAAGTCTGATAGGAGGAGAATCAGGAGAGAGTGATATCCTGAAAAACTAGAGAGAGGAAGAACATCAAGGAGAAGAGAGTAAGCAACAGCATCAAAGTCTTCTGAGAGGTCAAGAAGAATGAAGACTGAGCAAAGGTCATTGCATTTGGCAGTTCAGAGATCATTGGTAACTTTGGAGAGAGCAGTTTTGGAAGGGATGATGAGGATGGAAGCTGGAACGCAAGGGGTTGAGAAGAGAGTGAGAAGAGAGATGGTGGAGGAACCAATTGTAGATGTCCTTTTCAAAGAGTTTAGCTACAAAAGGCATGAGAAATTGGACATGGTAGAAGGGTCAAGTGAGGATCTTTTGAGGATGTGGAAGCCATGGACATATTTGTAGAAAGACAAGGTGACAGCAGAAAGGGACAGATTGAAGAAAAGTGATAAAGTAAGGATGACAGAGGGGGGCAATCTGTTGGAAGAGATGGGATGAAATAGGATTGCTTGAAAAAGTAGTGAGATTAGCCTTGATAAGGAGTAAGGTCACTTTGTCATGTGATACAGCATTGAAGGAAAAATAATGGCAGAAAGCATTTGAGTGGTGTAAAAATGAGGAAGAGGGCCAAAGAGGGAGATCATTGTAAAAGGCTTCAGTTTTTTCTCTGTAAAATATGAGGCTAAGTTCTCAGCTGAGAAAATGAGGGTAAGGGGTATCATGAGAGGCTTGAAGAATGATTAAAAGGTTTGAAAGAGCTACTGTAGAAGATTGGAATAGAGAGTTGATAAGAGAAGTATAGTGAAATAACCTAGCAGTAGTGAGAGTTCAGTTGAGGTTGTGTAACAAATTTGCAATGGACCCAATCAGAACAGTTACATGATTTTTTTCCACCTTTGTTCATCAATATATATATAAGAATGAAGGTGATGGATGATGGGAACTATCTAAGGCTAAATCTTGGCAGGGTACCATTAGTGATGTAAGGGGGCTAAGGACTCAGAAGAACACAATGTAGAGTTAAACTGGTTTAGAGGTCAAGATAGAGAAAAGAGGATAGAGTGGCAAGTGATGGGGAGGTGTTCTGTGAGAGAACTAAGGGGACAAGTGATTAGAGGTCACAGTGTGGTTGAAGAGTACAGTTTAGTATAACGAGGCAGAGAGAGAGAGATGGAAAGCCAATGGACTATGGCCAGATAAGGGGACTTTGGAATTCTTGAACATGGAGGTGGTGCATTTGTGAGTGATGCAAAGATCAAGGATATGACTATTTTTGTATCTGGCTGAGGTAGAGTGGAGGGATAGGTCATGGGAAATGAGTAGATAAAGGAACTGAATGACTAGAATATTTTAAAAAGTATTAATATACGTGTTGAAATTCCCTAGAATAAGTACAGGAGTTGGTGAGAAGAGAACAGTTTTGAGCCAGGTACCAAACTCATTGAAGAAAAAAAGGAAGTGACCTGCAGGTCTGTAGCCAACAGGTAGCAGGGCTTTGTGTGGGTGGTAGATATGAATTGCATGGATATCAAAGGAGAGGAGATTACTGAGTGATGAAAGTGTGGGGGAGAAACTAGATGTGGCAATGACTTGCAGGAAGTTCTTTGACCAGTGAATTGAGGGGAATGAGTGATATTGAAGGCAGTACTAGAAAGGGTTGGACAAGGAGGCTCTCATCAGGGGAAGTCAGGATCCAATAATAGCTAGAAGATGGAAGGAGAGGGAAAGGAAAAGCATTTGGATGAAAGGAAATTTGTTACCTATGGAACAGGTATTCCAGATAACATAGTGAAAAGGATGAATAGCATTTATTTGAAACTTTGGAGTGGGAGGGTTGAGGTGGATGAGAATAAGGAACTGGGTAGTGGGGGATGGGAAAATGAATTTGGATGATGACCTGCAGTGGTTCAGAATCCCTGGGATGTGGAGGGTATAACAAAGTGAGGGAATTCTCATTATTAAATAGAAGGCACCTCTCCACTTCCCCGAAGGAGGCTGGAGATCTGATTGGAGACAAATGCAATGCAAAATGGAAGGCTCTCGGGAGGATGGTCAGATTTTTTTACTCCTCTTCTCTCTGAAGGATGGTGAATAGGCAAGACCTGGCACAATAGGAGATAGCAGGTTGTGAACCTGTGCAGCAGGAGCTAGAGGTCCTTCTTGACAACGTTCCTCTTCTTTTCTCAAGCATCAGGCACAACAGGAGATGGAAAGCCTGAGGTCAAAGGGAAGGTTTCTTATCTTTGGGCTGGAGGTTCTCCATATTGTGGCTGGGAGATCAGGCAGGGAGCTGGAAATTATCTTGTACTAGCATAGGTAGAAGTCACTCCCTTTTCTTCTGGCTACTTTCCTTCAGAAGACATGAACAGCAGGATATGAAGGACATTACCAGAGGAAGGTGATGCTCCTCTTCCCTCCTGAGACTGGAGACCAGGAGGGAGGGGAAAGAAGTGGAAGTCTTCAAGACCCTTTGGGGCAGATGGAATTCAGCCAAACAGAGCCCTTTGCCACCTTCCCCTTTGAGACTTGTGCAGCAGGAGATGAAAGGTGCTGTAGAGGAAGGTCTTGATCTTTTACAGAGATGTGGGGTTGGTTAAGCCACCCATATTGGAGCAGAGTGCTGATAGGTCTGATGTTCTTTCTGACTGGAATGGTCTTCCTCCCCACTTGTTTCTCTATTCTTCTATATTACTTCCAGACCCAGATCAGACTTCTTATTGAGAAGACCTTTCCTAGTCCTCCAGTTGCTAACTTCCATCCTCTTTTCATTTTACCTTCCATCAACTCAGTAGGTGCCATTCTTCTGTTTTAAGAATGTGGACCCTTTAAGGGCAGGGTCGGTGCTTTTGGCTTTCCATAGGGCCTTTCACATAGTAAATAGTAAATCCTTGTAGCCTGACTGATTTCTCATCCACTTGGTCTTTCTTAGGTAGATGGTCAGACCAAACTCTTTTTAGTGATAATGGATTTCGTCCAATAGGTTTTGCAGCATGCCAAAGCTTGTTGCAACATTACACTGTCATCAGTAAAGGGGAACCTTTAAAGAAACTATCCACAATAAATTCATTTTCAACCTGGACTCTGTGTTGGATCTCCTCTATCATTGGTGAACATGTTTGGCAAGCATATATCTCCCAGTTTTATGCCCTACCTGATAGCTGATCAGAAAGTCAATCAATGACCAGGGATAGACCTAGATCTAAACAGAAGGAAAAAAAGTAGTCTGGGTTACTTTCAATAAACTGCAGAGTTCCTTGGTAACTCCAGACTTCTACCTGAAACAATGGCTCATCTTCTTAATACCAATCCTTTACCATTGTTATATGGAACACACCAATCTCCAAAGAATTTAAAATGAACACCATATAGAGGTCAATTGAGAATCATGTGGTGGATGTGCCTAGGCTTCAGCATGTAACCAGTGAGAAACTTCAGAGAATAACAAGAGTAAATGATGACATCAGAAAAATAGGTGTCAGGAATAAAAAATGAATTGGTAACATGGTGAGGGTAAGGGGTGACAGGTAAATATTCTGAATGCTCTGTTTCATGATATCTTCAGGATATTAGGAGAAAGTAAGAAAGGACTTTAGAGTGTTGTAATGATCTTTTGGGATGACATGAGCAAAATCTGAGCAGTCTTAGAAGGTCTGAATGGGTATTTGTGTTATTGGAGGGAACTTCCAACCTGATGAGATCATAAATCCATTTCAACATTTGAGTCTATTTACCATACAAATTATTTTTTTCAAATTTACTTCTTTTAAAAAAAAGTGAATATTATTTTTTATTACAAATTCTTTATTTTTACATTATCAAATCTATTAATTACATTTCCTATAAAACTTTCAACTTGAATTTAATTCAATAAATGATATAATGGCCTGCTATGTGCAGCTAGGACTACAAAGGAAAAAAAGAGAATAATCACTTCCCTTAAGGGCTAATTGCCTCCTGCACTGGGGTGGGAAGTAAGATATGTACAAAAATAAATATAATGGCTGTAATGGATGACGGTGACAAGGCAGAATTATTCAACTCCTACTTAATCTTTGTTTATCTTTACTATTGGACTAGAAAGGTTAGCATAAAAAAGGCTTTAAGTAGTTGAAATCCAAGATAAGTAGGGAGGTAGAAAATATCAACTAAATTATTGGTGAGGATTGTCACAGTATTATCTATAGAACACATTTAGTGCTATACCAATGCAGTTACTGAAGGGGATATTTTATAAAATGGGACAGTATAGTAACCAAAGTCATGTAGATGTACAAAAGGTCTGAAGTCTTAAGGGAAATAGTGACTAAAAGTACGAAAGAAGGGATTAAAATCTTCTTTAGCAGACCTTAAACTGTATTACAAAGTCATGATCTGCAAAACTATTTAGTATTGGTGGAAAAAAAAATTACACACACACACACACACACGCACACACGCACACACGCACACACGCACACACGCACACACGCACACAGAAAAGTCAATCAGTGAAACAGTAATCTTCCATTTAAGAATGGTGTCTTAACCTGCAATCTCTTCCCTTCCTACCTGACTACATTCTGACAGACTTCTCTATCAAGCCCTAGAAATTTCTTTATCCTGGAAGATTAGCCCTGGAACTCATGCCTTATCACTATCCTTTGCCCCTGGGGTCTTTCCCTCTTATTGGAGGGCAGAAAGCTCCTCTCTGAAGTTTGACTTAATGAAAGCACTGAAGTCTGCCAACCTTTCATTCCTTACCCTCTGTATGTACTCTTGGACTTCTCTATCATGGTGAATGCCTCCCCTTCCTCTCTCTTCCTCACCCTTTTCAGCTTCCTTTTCTGTGTTGTCGAAAGTAAGCTCCTTGAGGTACTTGACTCCTTGACTGACTTCTGCCTTTCTTTGTATCCCTAGTGCTTAGTACAGAGCCTGGAACATAGTGTTTAATAAACATTTATCACTGACTTATGACCTATAAAAATAAAAGTACTGAGAAAAGAGCTTCCTTTTTGGTTGGAAAACCTGGAAAGTTGTTTCACAGAAATTAGGTTTGTAAAATTTCGCATAAATTTTATACCACATGTAATAATAAACATCAACTTGATTTGTAACCTGCATGTCAAATGTTTACACCATTAAAAAAAATTAGAAGAGAAGATGAGGTGCTTTTCACAACTGTGACCAGAGGGAAAAGTTTCATCTAAGGAAGGGATTGAAGATACAGTAGACAATTTTAGTTATGTAAAATTTGTTTAAAAATTGCTCAAAATCAAAAACATCACTAGAAGAAAAGTGGTAGAGGTGGAAAATATGTCAAATATCATTGATAAAAATATAATATACCAAACATATGAGAAATTGATACAAATTTTTAACATAAAGAGATATACTAGGCACTTAAATTATTATTGGGTATTTGATTGGTGAGATTTTGCAAGATACTCCTGTGTACCAACTCTCATTGTATTGTAGCATATTACAGAATATTGTATTCTATATTGTATCTTTGTATTTTGTAGAGTTACAGCTATGTGGAAAAAGATTGTATTGTAGAGCTATATGAAAAAGATCCATAACCATTAAGAAGAATTTTTCCTAATCGTTCACCCAAGAAAACCAAGTAGATGAAGAATGTGTATTGTCTAGATTATGGCAGGCAGTTATATGGACAATATGCAGAGCATGTGCATTTCTATTTATGTTTGCACACATGTATATATACACATGCACATAGGTATAGATATGCCTATATATTTGTGTTTATATATGCACAGCTATGTGTATATATACAAGTGTACATATTTGAGGCAGATAATACAAATGAACCCATAATTAGATAAGAGCAGGAGATTAGGCTGGCTTGTCTTCAGGAATCTGCAAAGTTCCTTTAATGACCCCTACCTCTTCAAGAACCAAAGCACCCTTCTCTTAATATTAGTATTCTACCTGTGTGGTGAATATCTCTAACTTGTGGAGCATAGTACCCTTTAAGGGAATAAGAGTGAATATCACAGAGGGCAATGGAGATGTGTTTGATGGATCTGAGTAGGCTGCAAAATATATGGAGGAGGAAGGAAACAAGCATTTATTAAGCGCCGACGTTGTCATAAATGCTATGCAAGTATTATCTCATTTGAGCTGCACAGAAGCCCTATGAGGTGGGTGCAATCACTATACCCATTTTACAGATGAGGAAGGTAACAGGTTAAGTGGCCTGCCCAATATCACACAGCTAGTAAGTGTCTGAAGTCTGATGTGAATTCAGGTTTCCCTGACTCCAGGGCTAGTACTCTGGTCCACTGTGATATCTAGCTGCCTATAAAAAAATAAAAAAAAGAAACTTAAAAAAATTGAAATAAAGGATTTCTCCAAGGAAGTGTAAGATGGAAAAAGGAGATAAGCTGGTCATGAGGCAACAGCAAGAGTCAACAGGTAGACAACTCAAGTACTTCACTAGTATCCTTTTGATAACAAAAGAAGGCCCATGGTATATTAAATAGCTCCCCTGTGATGAACCTGCAGGAGTGCCTGGGCAGGAACTCACTTGGATGGGGAGGCATGGATAAGTTGTAATCTGCCTCAGTGGGTGGAACATCCAAATTAATAAAAATGTAGGCCCCTTTAAATTTTTAAGAGTAAGAAAAAAGTCCCTGACAATTAGTTTTATTTCAAAATAGAATGGGCTAATTTTATTGTATATCCTATATTCTCACTTTTTTCTTCTGTTTTTGTCTCTTTATTTTTAACCTTTGTTCTGATAAGTTGGTAGTCCGAGTGCCCTAGACAGTTGATTCAGAAATGAGTGCTATTGATAACCAGTCATTTCCCTGCCTATTAAGAGAAAGTTTCATTTTTTATAATGGTTTTTTTTTTGGTGCACACCATATGTAGGGTCTTCTAATTTTCTTGACAGAAGTGTTCATCATGTGTAGGTGTAAGAATTCTCAGTAATATATAAGACTTTGGTCATTTTTATTTCTTAGCTATGAGCCATATTTTCCAAAATTTTTTCTCTGTCTTAAAGTCACCAAGTACTAAGATATCTTAGTGGTGAACATATGTTCTTCCTCCCTCCCTTCTTCTGCCTTTTCCTCTCTCTCCCTCCACCTCCCTCCCCATCTCCTTCACTCTCTGTCTCCCTCCTTTTCTTCTTTCTCTGCAACAGATATTAGCACATATTTTAACTTTCCTCATGCTGGTTGTTTTTGCTAATGGTCATGAGCACTGCTCAAGTTTCTAATGTGCTGATATTTCTTTTTGCCTTTGGCTACGGTGAAACCAGCTATGCCAATTCCTTGTCTCTTTGAAAGTAACTTTTAAGTCATCTTTTCATTTATTTGTGATTTAATCTTTCAGTTCAATTGAATACAGTAATACTACATTAATTAAACAACTACTGTATGTAAGACATTCTGTTAAGCACTGGTGATACAAAGATAAAACGAAAACTAGCTCTTGCTCTAAGTAGCTTACCTTCTGTTGGAGATATATGACTACATGTGTGTGTCTGTATGTAACACCCACCCCACAACCATGCATATGTGTGTTTATCTCTCTATCTATATGTATATACATACATACATATACATATGTATGGTTTTATTTATAGCAAGGATATCTTATTACCTTTTTCCCTATTCTGATTCCTTTTCTTAAAAATTTTCTTGTCATTGCTATTGCTGGAATTTCCAGTATAATATTGGATAATTTCTGTGACAGTGGACATCCTGGTTCCACCCCTGATATTACTGGGAAGGTTTCTAGTTTATCTTCATCACAAATAATGCTAGCTGTTGGTTTTAGATAAATGCCTTCTATCAATTTAAGGAAAAATCCATTTATACCTATACTTTCAGTGTTTTTTTACTTTAATATTTATTTAAGTTTTCAACATTCATTTTCACAAAATTTTGAGTTCCAAATTTTCTCCTCATCGCTCCCCTCCCCTCACCCCAAAATGCCTTGAACTCTGATTGCCCCTTTAACCAATGTGCCCTCACTATTAACACCCCTCTGCTCCCTTATCCCCATCTTCTCAATTGTCCTGTAGAGCAAGATAAATTTCTTTACCTCATTTCCTATTTCTTATTTCCCAGTTGCACACAAAAACAATTCTCAACATTTATTCCTAAAACTTTGAGTTGCAACTTCTCTTCCTTCCACCCTCCCCACCCATCCCCAATGAGAAGGTAAGCAATTAAATATAAGCTATATATGTATAGTTTTGCAAATGATTTCCATAATAGTCATGTTGTGTAAGACTAACTGTATTTCCCTCCATTCTATCCTGCCCCTCATTTCTTCTATTCTCTCTTTTGACCTTGTCCCTCCTCAAGAGTGTTTACTTCTAATTGCTCCCACCTCCCATTTGCCCTCCCTTCTATCACCCCCCCAACTGTGTTTATTCCCTTTTCCCCTATTTTCCTGTAGATTTTCATACCAAATTGAGTGTTCATGTTATTATTTCCTTGAGTCAAATGCGTTGAGAGTAAACTTCACTTTTTCCCTCTCACCTCCCCCACTTTTTCCTTTCATTGGAAAACCTTTTTCTTGCCTCTTCTATGAGAGATAATTTGCCCCATTCTATTTCTCCCTTTCTCCTTCCAATATATTCCTCTCTCATCCCTTTTATTTTTTTAGATATGATCCCTTCCTATTCAACTCACCCTGTGCTCTCTGTCTGTGTGTGTGTGTGTGTGTGTGTGTGTGTGTGTGTGTAATCTCTCCAACTACCCAGATACTGAGAAAAACGTTAAGAGTTACAAATATTATCTTTCCATATAGGAATGTAAACAGTTCAACTTTAGCAAGTCCCTTGTAATTTCTCTTTCCCGTTTACCTTTTCATGCTCTCATTCTTAAGTTTAAAAGTCAAATTTTCTTTTCAGCTCTGGTCTTTTCATCAAGAATGCTTGAAAGTCCTCTATTTCATTGAAAGACCAGTTTTTCCCATGAAGTATTATACTCAGTTTTGCTGG
>JAQQSK010011753.1:0-12147 GCA_028658325.1 Potorous gilbertii
GGACAAGAGAAGGGAGGGATGATAGAAGAGAGGGCAGATTGGTGATAGGGGAAATTAGAATGCTTGGTGTAGTGGGGTGAGGGGAGGGGACCAATGGGGAGAAAATTTGGAACCCCCAATTTTGTGAAAACGAATGTAAAAAGTTAAATAAATTTATATTTAAAAAAAAAAGAAGGGACCTGGATCACTGAGGAAAATACTCAGTAAACACCATTATTCATCTATCACCCTCTTATTATCTAAAAGTTAATCTCTAGTTTTAAAATGCATTGCTTGTCTATTTTTAAGGAAAATATACTTTTCAACTAGGAAATTCCGAGGACTTTCTTTGGTGTCTAGGCTGGGTGTATTTACATCCTATAATGCGCAAAGCAAATTGTATACAGATCCTGAAATAAACAGTCCAAAAATCCATACTACAACTTGGAGGCATTGTCCTCTCTCCTAAGAACAAAAAAAAAAAAACAAGAAAAAAACCCCGAAAACCTAAGGATTTTGTTCATAGTGGTGTTATTGTTTCTTTACTTTATCCTATCAAAGATATACTCAATAGAAGCTATTAAAACAATTTTAATAGTGGTTTATTAGTGCACTTGAAAAGTAAAGTCAGTGCCCTAAAAGATGAAGCTTATTGATCTTTATTTAAAACAAATTAATGAATTGTTCATGTGACCCTGCAATAATGTCATCAGCGTTAGAATTCTCCCGGTCACTTTATGATATTGTAACATTTCCAGATAAAGCAGAGTAGGGAACAGCAGTGATTTATTTATTTTTTTTTTAATTTCTGGTAAGCATAAATCTGAAGCTTGGGCTGGGCCTATAGTACAAGTGGCCTTTTTATTTCCAAAGCCTCATGTGAAAATGGATTAGATGTTTAGAATATTTGCTATGCCTTTTCAGGGTCATGTGGTCTAAGGGCAACTTTCCTAGAGTGGGTGTAATTTTGTTTCTGCCCAATGAGGGGATATCAAATTCCACATCCCATTGATCAGTGACGAGCTTGGCTAGTTCATTTGTGCCTTCAGAAAGAATGAACTCAGTCAAGTGTCTTTTGAATGTGAATGTCTCAAGCATACCATTGATATTTTTTGCATTGGATATAATTCTTCTTGCAGCCAAGTAGTTAAAATGAGGGGAAAAAGGATTCCTTTGTCTTTCTAGCTAGGAATATTTTTCCTTTCAGGATTTACACCAAAATATAGTGTGAATCTCAGAATTTGGATACCTGTTGTAACACCCATGTAATTAAAAATAAATTCACTCTCCCCCCAGTCTCTCCCCTTCCCCCACATATACGTGTGTGTGTGTGGGTGTGTGTGTGTGTGTGTGTGTGTGTGTGTGTGTGTGTGTAGGAAAGAATTAAGGCTCCAAATAAGACCTATTTCGAAAGAACACATATGAGTGTGAGATGGAGTAAGTGGCACAAGGCAAAGTATTTCTGGTTAAGAAGGAGATGAAAAAGAGCAGGAATGAGCAAAAACTTCCTGAGAAAGAATCTTTGTTTTGTGAAGCCAAAGGAAATCCATCCAACTACTAGTGATGAGGAATGGAATTGTTTCAGAAACGTTTAGATGGATAAATTGAAAGCCTTTAAATAATCACCACTCCCATTAACAAAAAGTGTGGCAGAAGTTATCTAGCTATAGAATGCCATTATATCAGAAATTTGAATAACAAATTAAAACATTTTTAAATAATGAAAGAATTATGTCTAAGTGCTTCATGTAATCATCGGACTTTAAAACTTGGCATAGTTTTGGCCCAGGAATGTTGGCCTCTTTTATATTTCCCTTTTGAATAAAGTATGAATTTCTTTTAAAGATGTGTTACTCAAACACCTTTGTTTCTACATATATCCAATTGATTATTATGGGAATTGATCAATTTATGGAGAGACAGCTTGGAGCTAAGGTTCAGGTGTTGCCTCTGATAAACACTGGCAATGTGTATCAGACTGGCATTTAACCTTTCAGTGCCCCCACCCAATTCTCTAAGACAGACAACAAAAATGTAATTTTTCACCCTATTTCAATGATAATGTATGTCCAGACCTCCTCCAAAAAATATTACAGAAATTTTACTTTTTTTTTTTATCTTTCTATTTCATGTACTCTGAAAATGCCATAGTAGGCACACTCACCTCAGAAGTTCTTATGATTAAGTCTTTTGGGCCCCTGTAGGGTGGGGAGGGAGGAAGATAAAAAAAGAAATTTGCATAATTTTGTATATTTGAAAATGTGTGTAGGAGATTTACAGTTTAATGTGCAATTATCATTTTTTATTGTACTATGTTATAGAAATGTTTATTTTATTCCACAAATTAAAAAGTTATTTTAAAAAACTAAGTTTTTTTTTATCCTGATGCTATGTAGTTTACAGTAATTTGAGGATGAAATATCTAAAGTTCATTGGAAGCAGACTCATACAATCATATACTATGACAGTTGAGAAATTTCCTTATAGTCTGTCTTGTTCAACTTTTTTTCATTTCACAAAGGAAAACTTAATTGTAGAAGTTAAGTAATCTGTCCAAGGTTACTCAACTAGTTAGCCTGCAGAGGTAAATTTCAAACTTCATTTTCCAGTGTGTCATTTCTACTAAACTGAACTGTTACAGATACTACAAATTCATTGATTTTGTTTCATATAAAAGTTTTTTTAAAGAATAACCATTGTGCCTGGTCCCCTTTTACCAGATGATATTTAGTACTAATAATATTTTTGCTTATTAATTTACTGACTTTAATTACATCTACTGGTTCTATATGAGTTTCTCTTGAAAAGTGAACCCATGTAAAAATCTAGTAATTTGATAATCATGCTATTTAGCTTAATGAAATTAAAAAAGAAACACACACCTAGTTTTCCAGATTAGTGACTAAGTTTTTCTTTTTTAGCATCTTTTTGTTATTGTTGTGAATTAATGGAAAATAAATGATACATATATCAAATCTTTTTAATTTGTAAGAAAGACAAAAGTAAAATTCTGTTGGATAAAGGTGAACTTTCTAAAATAAGCCTGTCTGGAAAAGTAATTAGCAGTTTGTTTTATTTTTTTATATTTAACAGTATTTTATTTTTTCCAGTTTCATATAAAGATAATTTTTAACATTTGATTTTTATAAGAGTTTGAGTTCCAAAATTTTTTCTACTTTCCTCCCCAAGAAGTCAAAAAATCTGATATAAGCTATACATATACAATAATATTAAACATATTTCAATATTAGTCATGTTATGAAAGAAGAAGCAGAGCAAAAGAGAAAAATTACCAAAAAAAAAAGGGAAAAAGAAGAAGAAGAAAAAAAAAAAAGAAAACTTTCATCTGCATTCAGACTCCAAAGATCTTTCTCTGGTTGTGGATAGCATTTTCTATCATGAGTCTTGGAACTGTCTTAGATCATCTTAATACTGAAAAGAGCTAAGTCTATCAAAGCTGATCATAACACAATGTTGCTACTGCTGTGTATAACATTCTACTGGTTCTGCTTACTTTATGTAGCATCAGTTCACATAAGTCTTTACAGGTTTTTCTGAAACCTGCCTGCTCACCATTTCTTATAACATAATGGTATTCCATTACATTCATATACCACAACTTGTTTAGTCATTCCCCAAGTGATGGGTATCCCCTCACTTTTCAATTCTTGACCACCACAAAAAGAGCTGCTATAAATATCTTTGTACATGTGGGTTTTTATCCCCTTTTTAACAATCTCTTTGGGATATAGACCTCACAATGTTGTTGCTGGACAAAATGGTATGCCCTTTAGGTATAATTCCAAATTGCTCTCTGGAATGGTTGGATTAGTTCACAACTCTTAACAAAGCATTAGTGTTCGAATTTTCCCACATCTTCTCCAATGTTTATCATTTTCTAATTTTGTCATGTTACCCAATCTCATAGATACTTCCATTGTTTTAATTTGCATTTTTCAATAGTGATTTAGAGCATTTTCATGAGTATAGATAGCTTTAATTGTTTCATCTGAAAATTGCTTGTTCATGTGCTTTGACCATTGATGTGTGTGTTCATCCTTCATTGCGGAAGACCATGCCATCAGAGAAATAATGACATGACTTGCACTTGACTTTTTTTTTTTTGAGTGAGAGAGGGCTGTGCAGGTTACCAGCCTCACTTTTTCCTCCAGAGCCATCTGAATCTAGTGACCAGATATTCATCAGGATGACTGGAGATGATCCAGGATGAGGCAATTGGGGCTAAGTGACTTGCCCAAGGTCACAAAGCTAGTGAGTGTCAAGTGTCTGAGGTGAGATTTGAACTCAAATCCTCCTGACTTCTGCACTGGTGCTCTATCCACTGCACCACCTAGCTGCCCCCTTGACCATTGATGATTAACAATTTAAATGACTAAGTTAATAAGATGCAACTGCAGCTAATCCACCCATTCCTTTCTGCTTTTGCCCTCCTAAAAGCTTCATAGTATGAGTACTATTGTATGAATATTATAGACAAGGGAGAGCTTAGTAAAGGACATTGATTTAGAAGCAGAAAAAATCACGAATAGTAATCTTGCCACAATATATACAAAAAGAATTATATTGCAATTTAGGTGAAATCATGCTTAACATTTTTATATTCAAATATATGAATATATAAATCACCTTTCAATGATATCATTTTGTCTTCTTTGTTTTGTGTTTGCATTTAACTTTTCTGCTAATTTGTCCTTTTGGAGCCATACTGTTCTAGGTTCTTTGGTATACTGTCCTGTTACCTAGTCTTCCTGGGATATAATTCTTATATTTTCTTATATATGTTCAGTCCCTTCTTTCCTATTACAAACGATAGCATACATCCTTACCCCTAAGTTTAAAATATGACAAAATATTTTTACTTCTATTCTAATGAAATTTCTTAATTTCAAACTGAGATTATCCTATATTAGATATGATAATAAATGTTCATCCATCCCTCTGTTGTTTTACAAATGAGGAAATTAAGGTGAAAGGCAGTATGTGAATGAACTAATTTGGCTACCTTTTCAACTAATTATTATTTTTTCTTTCTGTCTTTATTTTCTCAGTGAGAATCACTAGTCAAATTTTTCACACTGACGTATATTTTTGAGGCAATCCGAGTTAAGTGACTTGTTTGACTTATAGTTAGTAAGTGTCTAAGGCTGAATTTAAACTGGTCCTTCTGACTCCAAGGCCAGTGTTCTATCCACTATGCTACCTACCTGCCTGACATGGATTTAACAAATGAGGCTTTATAATTAGGGCTTATCAAAATAAGCACACAAAAAAGGGAAAGTAACCCATCCTGACATTTACTAGTTGTTTTAGCAGGCAACTCTTTTTATGTCTTCTATAAGTCTTCACCTTTCTCATCTGTAAATGGAGATATTAATATCTATATTTATTTAAAGTAATACTCAAATGAGATGGTATAAGGGTGACCCTTAAAGTACAGTGTGAAGATACATCATTTTCATACATAATATAGACAATGACATCTCTGTACATGGAGAAATTTTGTAAAACATGGATATTAACAGAAATTTTTCTAACCTGGAAAATAAAAATATATCTTCCTATTTAATACCCATTTGATTATAATATACAGTAACTTATTGAATGAAGTAACCTCTGTAATAATGTTGGTCAGGAAGTCTTGAATTATGCTGATATAATGTACAAATGTCAACTTGTGAGAATGTCTTCAGTAGAGTACCCTGTGGGTTTGTCCTTTGCTCTATGCTGCCTGGCATTTTCATTAATGACTTGAACAAAGACATAAATGGTCTACTTGTTAAATCTGAAAAGAACATAAGGTCAGGAATAACATCTATACCTAACACTGTTGATAATGGTGTCAACATTAAAAAAAATCGATAGGCTGCAATACTCAGCAATTTTCAATGTGAGAGCAATTTTCAACGTAAATGTAATTTATGTAAGCATAAATGTAGTCTCATAATATCATTGGTGTAAGGAATTTCCATCAATTGTTCTACATTATCTAGTCTGTATCCTATAGTATTTTCACTTAAATCATACGTCTTCCTCCTATGTAAGAATTAAATACGTTGCTAGAGTAAGTGTGCTCATAGGAATTTCAAGGAGTAGCTTCTCCAAGCAAAAAATGTGTTGGTTTCTTCACCTAAGAAGTTCACTGTCATCATCATCATCATCTTCTAAAGAGTTCAAAGAGAAAAAACGATAGTGTATTCATGGTGTGGGACTCTCAGTCATTCAGTTCACAGATAATGTTGGATAATTGTGATGAGCTCTAGAACACTACAAAACTTCTTCAAAAATTTATAGTTAGAGTTTAGTCTGTCCTAATGTACTTGAAAAATAAAGACCAGGGTGGGAGAAGGACAAATGTATTAATTACCCAGATTGAAGTATGCTGTTGGATAAGCAGCTCATTAGTCTGTTCATGAGTACTATAACTGTAGTGAGTGCTATACATTGATAATCTGGCAAGTCCAGAACTGAATAGGAAAAAACTGGAGTGTATCACACTTACGAAACTGAGCAATGCTTTTTTCATATTAAGATCTCTCTAACTGCAAAAGCTGTTCATGTTATGTCTCATACATTAGATTCCTGAAACCTCGGTTGACTAAAAATTGTAGCTGACTCAAAAAAGAGTGGAAATTTAAAGATGGCATGTTGGTTGTAGGTAGGCTACAGCATATTACTGATGAAAACTTGTACTCAGGAATAAAGCATATAATAAAATGGACAGCCTGAATTTTCCTTTCTTATCATCAAAATGTTAAAAAAAAAAGCCTATAGAAGATTGCCACTTTACTTGATTGATCCTTTATTGAAGTAAATACTTGAGCATATAGGAAAGAATCTCATAGACAAAGAAGAGGTGTAGAGCATTTGTAGTTTGTACTAGTGAATTTAGTATTTATCCCATGGGGGACAGAGATAGATTTAAGTATGCGGAACCATGGTTTACAAAGAAAAGTGAGCTAAAAATAACCTCTAGAGATTAGAAAGAAAAACAACTCCTAATATAAGGACTCTGGAGTCTAGTAATAAAAGATGGAGGTAAATAAATGATTTGTTGCAGGAAAAACTATCTTTGAGAAGAGCCATACATGGTTCAATAGTGGGGAATACTATCATCTATTTAAGTCAAAACGTGAATCCAGATATTCCTAAAGTAGCTGTTAACACTTTACAATAATTGGTATTACTTGTGCTTTAGTGCTTGTTAAGTACTTCACGTGATTACTCTTGATTCTCACAGGCTGGGAGGTAGGTGCCATCATTATCCCCATTTCACAGAGGAGAAAACTGAGGCTGAGAGGTTGTGCTGGACGACTATGAAGATAAATATTTCAGAGCTTCTCTGTCCAAGGGCTGGGCAATAGTGTTCGCTTGATCAAAGGTATTCCAATTTCTATGCTGGTGACAGATCAGCAAGACAAGCAATGCCAGAAAACGAGTTAAATCTCTGAAATTACATCCTCTTGAGTTGAATATGTTCTGAGGATTTCTTCTGCTCTTCTTACTTCTTATTTGGAGCTATCCATTTCCTTCTTCAATGCATTCCAGTTAAGTTCTTGAGTCAGACAACAAATTGCTAAGTAGCACCAATTGATTCAAGCTTATTTGTGATGAAAGTAAAGTTTGTTTGTTTGTTTTGTCTTTTACAAACCCTTAATCTTCTAACATGGAACCCACCCGTTTCTTCCATTTCTGCTATCTGGTGCTATGATGGAATGATTGAAAGTCATGATTTCTACAGATGTCTTTTAGTCACTGAGTGTTTAACTGGAGCCCTCTAGTGGTGACTGCATCCCTGGTATGTAGTAAAAAAATGACACAAATTCAAAGGTAACCCATACTTATTAAAAACCCTACTATGTACAACGCAATGTGTGGTGCATTGGGAAGAGATGGAGAGATGAATAAGACATGGACCCTATCCTCAAGGAGTTTCCAACATGTAATAGAGGTGGTGAGATATATAAGCAAATAGCATTGATAAAATTTGTTTATGATGAATATATGTGGAGGTACAAACAAATGTCACAGGAGGTAAGAGTAGGGAGAATTTTTTCTTCTAGCAGAAGGCATCATTCAGAGGTACCACATGAGGTGAGCAGGGTGAATGGAAATCATTTTAATAGGCAGAGATGGGAGAGGAATAATTATAGGGTAGGTACATGATCTTAGACATTGATGGTGGTGTAAAAGGTAAAATGAGTTCAGAGAATGGTTAGTAATCCACTTTACTGGGAGCACAGAATGAACAAAGAGAAGTCATGTCAGATAAGGTAGGACAGTTATATTTTAGGAGCTCTTGACGTAAGAATTTGGCAGATTAAAATTTGTGTGTTGATATGCAGTATAAAATAACAATAACTAATATTTACTTAATGCTTCCTACGTGCCAAGTACTGTGTTAGCCTTAATAAAATATTTCACTTGATACTCATGAAAACCTTACGATGTGAGTGTTATTCCCACCTTGCAACTGGAAAAATGGAAGCAAACAATTTAAATGACTTGCCTAAAGTCACATTGAAATTAAGTGTCTAAAGCTAGATTTGAACTAGGCTGGTACCAACTCCAGGCCCTGCATTCTATCTACTGTAACACTTGGTTTTCCTCTTGAAAACATTGGAAGGTTTTTGAGCCGAGGATTTGATATTCTGATAACTGGACAGAAGGACAATTAATCTGATAGCCCTATTTAGGAAAATTTCGGGGTGGGTTGGGAAAAATGAGTCATGAAGACCTGTTAGGATAGGATCATTCACAATGAGAATTTTAGGACCCTGTGGTAGAGATGGCAGTATATAAATTCTTAAACTTGAGAAGGATCTTGAGAAGTGGGAGTAATGGCAGAAGTTGATTTTTGCATGTGACAAATAAGGGAGGAGTAAATAAGATATGATGGAGGTCGACATTGAAATATATTCACGTTCTGAGTACAGGATGCTCTGATAGAGTTAGAACTTTGGTACTTGGGGAGAATATTTGTACCTTACCAGAATTAGGAGAATTTTGAAGGGGAAACAAAAAGATATATTTGGTTTTAGATATGTGGAGCTTGAGGTTAATGAAGTGACATGCAGATGGAAATATCTAGTAGATAGTAGAAACATGAGTCTGGAATTAAGAAGATTGGAACCAGATTCATAGATTGTGGAGTCATCTACATAGATTGCAGGTGAAGCCCTCAGGGTTGCCAAGGGAAATAGGGACAAGGAATAAGTGAAGAAACTTGACTTAAGTTTAGATTTAGGGGGTGGTAGAATGAAAAGGGGGAAAAAAACAAAAATAACAACATTGACAGAGACAATGGAAGACAATGAGGTTTTTTTTTCAGTGTTTCATTAATGAAAAATGTAGAGAGTATTAAGAAGAAAGAACTGACCAATAATGTCAAGTGGTATAGGAAAATCAGAAAAGAAGAGCAAGGAAAAATGTCATTACAATTGGCAGCTGGTCATCAATCGCCTTGGTACAAATAGTTTCCAGGGAGAATAAAGGATGGAAGAATGAGGAAAATGAGATGATGAGTGAGCATGTGGTGAAAAAATGGAGGGAGCAAGTAATAGTAGGTGGTACAGTGAATAAAGCACTAGGTCTCCAGTCGGGAAGACCAGAATTCAAATGTGAAGCTCAGATACGAACTGTGTGTGGCACTGAACAAATAACATAATGGCATTTTTTTTCAGTGTTTCTTCAGGCATATCTGATTTAGTGAGAGGGGGCACCAGTGGTAGAAGTAGTAATGGTTCTAGTGGCAGTAGGTCAGGGCTCAAATCCTGACTAATATTTACTATCAGTATGTTGGGCAAGTTACTAAATATCTGATGTTCATATTTCTCATGGGAGGAAGTGAGGTCCTCATGAAAGGAAAGGGTATTTTATTATTATTTATTTTTACAGTTATTACTGTCTTTGCAAGCCCAATACCTAGCACATAGTTGGTGCTTAATAAAATCTGTGGATTGATTAAAATAAAAGTAGCTGCATTGCCTATTTGAAGTACAATTGTGAGGATACTACCTTAAAGTATGCCATCTAACATAAATGCTGCAGAACCATTAGTCACCCCTGGCTCCTACATAGTTCCTTTAGGAGGGCATTCCCTACATTTACTATGGCTGTATTTGTCCTTTGTTCTCGAAGAAGATCATGACATCAAGATGATGACATGACTTGCACTTGACTTTGTTTTGAGTGAAGGAAGGCTGTGCAAGGTCACCAGCCTCGCTTTCTCCTCCTGAGCCATCTGGGTCTAGTGGCCTGATATTCATCAAGATGACTGGAGATGGCCTGGGATGACATGTTGGACCCTGGCCATTTTAGGCCAAGGTCTTATCAGATTCTCACTTTGAGTGACATACACCTGAATAGGCCTCTTTAGTAGTTACTCAAGGGATAGCCCCTTTTAATAAAAAAAAAAAAATGACAAAAAAAAATCAAACTGGGAGGGGAAGACCCTCAGGGTTCCTGTGTAAAAAAGAAACAGTTACTATTTAGTATTTACATTTACTATTGTTCCTAAAGCAAATGAACTGTTTTTCCATTTGGACTTGATGGGCTAGGTCCTCAGGAAGTCTGTTCTAGAAAATAGTCTTAGCCACATATTTTGGTCACATTTGTTCTTTGTATGGTTCCTAGAATTCTTTCTTGTTTTTGTCCACTAAAACCTCTGTATCACAACCTTGCCTGCTAGTATCCCCAGCACTGGAAAGCTGAGGACTGTACTGTTACAGGCATAGGAGGTGCAGAAACACCTTTCTTTCTCATTCCTTCTGGTGCCAACTGCTCTTATCACCATGGCTGGAGTAGCCTAACTGCCTTCTCTATGTCTGTTCCCAGTATGTCTCTTTTTTCTTGAGAGAGATCAGCCAGGAGTGTGAGAATAGAACAGCAAAAAATTCAGAAACGCCATTTGAGTTATTTCCTGGCAGGGTGTGGGGGGGGAGGGCGGGCAAGGCGAGGTTGGGGGAAGTAAAAAGCTGGACAAAATATACAGGAAAGGGAGGTAGTGTAAATGATTGGGAAAGGTGGTGGATTGTTAAAAGATTGGGCTTCCAATTCTGAATTGGCTACTTACTAATGTAACATTAGGCAAGTCATCTCATCTAACTGGGTATAAAAGTAATGAGTTGGTCTAGATGACCTCTAAAGTCACTTCAACTGTATGTCTATGATCCTCCAAAATACTCCCTTCATTGAAAAAATATAGCATAGAAATACAGTGAATATGAAATTGTATAGTGGGAAGAACAATGAAGACTTGACACTTTTATCCCTAGCTTTACTCAATATAAAATTGTGAGGTGAATAATGAGAAAAACAAAACAAAACATTGTCATTTATATGGGACATAAAGGGATGAAAGAGCACTTTCCCTGTGATCTGTGTTAGACTAGTATACTCATTTGTGAGTAAAATCTACTTAAGAAGAAAAAAAGGTGATATCTTTAATTATTTAAGCAGATCTTGGGGGGCGGAGCCAAGATGGCGGAGTAGAAAGACTCATATTTGCTAGCTCCGAATCCACAGCCCATAGATTTCCTGTAAAAAGAACTCCTGACAAATTCTGGAACAGTGGAAGCCGCGCAGCAACACAGTGAAGGAGATCTGCGTTGCAGAAAGCCCTTAAAAACTGACCGCAAAGGTACCCCGGACAGGAGCGGAGTCCTGCCCTGCAGAGTCCTCCCTTCCCCCGCCCTGGCCACACCGCACTGAGAGGAGCCAGCAGAGCCCAGCAGGCGTCAGGGACTTGAATCTCCGACAGCCGAGAAAGTCCCTCCACCCACAGACGCACAGGTCAGTGAGAGAGACGGGCTGAGAGGGGAGCAGGGTATCTCCGGGACTCGGACCCCCTCGGAGGTGGCGGCCACAGCAGAGGCAGAGGCCGCTTGGCCAGAGGCCTGCAGAGCAGGCAGGGGCTCCACCCCAGCTCCACTACAAAAGATCTCTGCATAAACCCCCTGAGGGAACTGAGCCTGAGAGGAGGCCCTGCCCCCACCTGAGCACCAGAACTTAAGCTCCCATTGAAGAGCAGTCAGGCCTGCTGCCAAAAGCCCTGAGGCTGGGGAGCAGCATTTGAATCTCAGACCCCAAGCACTAGCTGGGCGGATCTAGGCCAGGGGGGTGGAGAGGACTCTCAGAAATCAAGTAACT
>JAQQSK010011754.1:0-12147 GCA_028658325.1 Potorous gilbertii
GGGGTCGGTTTTTCAGGGCTCTCTGCAACGGAAATCTCCTTCACTGTGTTTCTGCGCGGCTTCCACCGTTCCAGAATTTGTCAGGAGTTCTTTTTACAGGAAATCTATGGGCTGTGGGTTCGGAGCTAGCAAATGTGAGTCTTTCTACTCCGCCATCTTGGCTCCGCCCCCCATTCACATTCATTATTTCACTTGAACCATATTTCAACGCTTTGACATGGACAGGGTATCCCCATTTTTTCAGATGAAATAACCAAGATGGGTGAATTGTCCAAAGGCATAAAGTGTAGACTTGAGCCTACTTCTTCTGAATCAGATTGTTAGAGCTGAAAGGAATCAAAAATCATATCCTCGTACAGACAAGCACACTTAGGCCTAAAAGATGGAGTGACTTATGTCAGGTCACACCCAGCTTGTGTGTAGCAGAGCCAGGACTCCAGTCTTGTGACTCTGAGATTCTTCCTGCTCCCTACACCAGCCACTCTGCCTCTAAACCCACTGCTGCTTCTAGTGCCACTGGGTCACATCCTGTTCAGTATAGACTTGGGGAGTTCTTCAGATGTCTATATTTTGGGCATCGTTTTTTTTTTAACAATCACCACCTGGTTTTAGAATGTACTTTGGTAGCTTTCAGAAAAATAGCCTGCTGTAAAATAGGAGCCATGTTCAAATTTGTTAGTCTAGAGAGGGTGGATTCAAATTGGCCAGACAGTTCAGTAGAAAATACAGCCAATTCAAGAGACTTCTTTTCTTCCTGATTCCATCAGTCCCTGTGCAGAAAGGTGATGTGCTGATGGGTCCCTGCCACCGCCAAAGAACTTTCACCTAACTGTGCATACCTAGAACACTGAAGCATGGCCAGGCTGACAGTCCAGTCCCAACCCAGTCGATCCTCTGTACTCTCTGCCTGGTGATCAGTAGCCAGGGCTCTGTTGGCTGGAACTGGCTAAGGTTCGAACTCCCCTCACATTACTTTGTTTGTTGGGACATCTGCCCTTTGTTTAAGATCACATTTGTTTTAAAGACAATCTATTTATATGGCTTAAATAGACAGCAATGCAGCCTGTTTATTTAAGGCAAAAGTTTTATCTTTGTTTGAAAGAACATACAAAGGGAGTGCTTGCATGAATTCTGAAGGGGAGAAAGGCAATTTATGAGTTGTGTCTGTTTTTGTCATTTTATGACTGCTCCATTTTATAGTTTGGCTGATTATCCCCATAATAGCTTTTCCATGTATCTGCAAGTTAGTCTAGGTAAATGCCGTCTTTCAAATGCAGAGGTTGCAGCATATTTGAGTTGGCACCAGGCTGTAGGTTAAATAAAGTTCACTTCAGATAGTTTTGTAGTTTATATTCCTTAGAGACTCTAGGTTTTGTATTTTAAAAAGTGCTTTGATCCTAAATATAGGTACCTGAGGGAATTCCACTCTGTCCACATGGAGGCTCCTTCAGTTGCCATATGTAAGGAAATGAGTTGAATTCTTGGCTTTAGACCATTCTCTTGTTCTGCTTTCCTCTTAGACCTGATAACCCTGAGTCCTAAAGCAACAGTCAACCTTTTACTGAGATGCTTTTCTTAGAAACAAGGGTTCAACGTTGGGCATCTCACCAAAGGCCTTGGAAAATCACAATTATTTGTGGGAGTGGTGATGAGGTAGCATCTATCAGTGAAAGTTCAGCAACCTCCTTTTAGTTTAGCTGTTCACAAGTAGTCAGATGAATGGGGCTAGCTAACTGAAGAAGGTGCTTAAGAAGTCAGAAAATAGCATAAAGTCAGATTGTAAAAGGGAAAAAAAGCAAAAACCAAAGAATTGCAAGAAGTCGCAACTGTAATCTGAAACTTAAGCTTTTGTCTCTCTTAATGGAAATAATTCCCATAACGCCACGTGTTCCATCCTTATGGAGAATTCCTTAGAGCAGCAAGCTAACTTTATAGAGAAACATCACAGTGAAATCAAAGAACCATTGACTTTTGTAGTCAGAGGACTCAGATTCAGATCCTGACTGTGCTGTGTGCCACTTGTGTGACCTTGGGCAAGTCATGTGTTCTCCTCACCTGCCATTTACCACCTGTTCCAAGCCTTGCTCTGTAAAGAGCTGAATTAGATAATCTCTAAATCCCCTCCTGGCTCTAGAGTCTGTTATAGTTTATGATAGCATCATTATATCTGGAAATAAAGTTATTTCTAGAAAACAAATATCCGGAGATTTTTGCCTTTACCTGCTCCAGCTTCTAGACTCCTTCCTTTCCACCCCCAACATTCCCTTTAAAAAAAAATATTGCACTCTAGGGTAAATTACTTTACTATGAGAAACACTGAAGTTCTATTCTCCCTTCTGCTTTTTATTTTATTCACCCCTCCCCCCCAACTGATAGTTGTTGTAAGAAAACACTCTTTCCGCTTAAAAGCAAGAGGATTGAAAAAACATCAAAAACTGTTTTCCTTTCTTAATGGTATTTCTTTTAACACTCAGAGTCTTCAACTCTGAAGTCACACTTAAGTATCTCATTTAAAGTTCTGACAAGGAATTCAATCCTTTTACACACAAGTTGGACCAATATATTTAATTAAATGTCAGATTAAAAAATAGGAACTATTTTTTGCTGTTCAGGAGTTATTTTCTAACCTAGACATAGTCAATAAATACATAATGATCTCAAACATCATTCCAGAATTGTCAGATCATCAGTAGTTGTGAGTAGACTGCTGGTTCGGTGATGGGAAGAAATTAGGCTCCAGTCCCAGTCCCACCCCCACCAGCCCACACTTTAAATGTGATCTCAACGGATGTAAGAGACCAGTACATTCGTTGTGTTAGTCATGTGCCTTTCTCCCATCTTCCCTACTGAGCCTCTCTGACGTGTAAAGCTGCCAGGATTTCAGAACTTGTCACATGATACATATGGAAGCTCTTTCTCACTTGGCAAATAGGACCTGCCTGAGCTTGCTCTCCTCTGCTATGACCTTTGGGAAGCCCAGGTCACCTCTGTGCCATAGTCATACATTGGAATAGGGTGTTAGCAGTTAATTTATTTTCTTTTCCTATTAAAAAAGTTAAACTTTTATTGATATCTTTTGTTTTTTCATCACCTACATTTCTAAATATATCCTCCCTCCCATCCTCAGTGAGTCATTTCTTGTATCAAAGAATAAAAAGGAAAAAAAAAGCAGTTCAGCACAACTAACCAACATATCTGCCAAGTCTGAAGGTATATATCATATTCTAAATCTGTAGTTCCCATCACTGCAAAGAAGAGAGGGAAGAACATTTTCTCAACTTCTGAAGTTGATTTTCATGTGATACTTAAAATTAGGAACTAAGTTGTATATTGAGCCTCCAGAGTGCAGCCTTTGCCAGAGAAGATTTAAGGCCATCTGTAAGGAATCTTCTCCTTAACTGCTTATAGTTTCCAGCTGAAATTTCTAGCTCTTCTAGATTAATTTGTACTTGGGAATCCAGAATTTGATGTAAAGGGGTTAAAAATAGGAGAAAAGATTAGAGGTTGAGTAGTTTCCTTTTTCTGAGTACAAAATCGGAGAATATTCTGAGATATGACTAAACAGATTATAAACTGACAGAATTTTCCAGATTTTGGGGTTCCCTGAGGAGGAATCTGTTCAAATCCCAATGTGATTAGACTTGTGGCATCCAGGATGTCCCTTCTGCCCTACTGGGGGATTACGTGAAAGCTGTAGGCCATTTTATGGGGCCCAGGTTGACAAGTGATTATTCAGAACACATCCCTAATAGCCATCTTTCTCCAAAATGTATATGTTAAATTGCAATTTCTTTAAGCTGTTTCTTGAACCTTGCTACCTTAAGCATCTCCAGGCAATCAAGATGTCATTAAAAATAATAATATTTTGTTTTCAGCACAGAGCACAGCTGGGAGATATATAGATACATTTGAACATATTAGCATAAAATCAGCAAAATGTGCTGCACTTTTAGCAAATGATGCCTGAAAATAAATCCATATATATATACATATATATGTATATGTATGTATGTATGTATAAAAATTCCTATAGTCCTGAAGCTCCGTCCTTCCTCTTTTCCTAATCTGACTCCCCATGCATTTAGCCTGTGAGATTGGTTCTCAGACTTTGTGGGAAACTTTTTTATGTTTGCTTTGTTTTCCGGGATCTTCTAGGTGAATGGTTTCTTGGTAATACCAGTCTGCTTCAGCAAAAGACTAACATAGGCCATTCAGATGGAAGACTTTAGTTGTTGTTTGATTGGGAAGTTTCTGTTTAATTTTGTTCTCTCGGCCCATTTTGTCATTTCTTTCAGTAACGGGGGCAAAGGAAACTGTGTCTGTCAAAAAGTGTTGCATCTCTGGAAGGATTGAGCATCCAGGCAGAGTCAGCAGAGCTCAGGGCCTGGGTCTGGGTTGGTAGGCTCAGCAAATGTCACCAAGAGGGAGGGCCTCACTGTTCAATTACAGAAGACTAGGCATTTTCTTTGAACACTTTTTCTTTCTTCCTTAATATATCCTGAAAGTACTATTTGTATAATAATAAGCCCTCTTTACAGTCTTAAAAATTATTGAGAAACTCCCCACCCCTCAAAAAAGCTTCTGTTTATATGGGTTATGCCTACTGAGATTTATTGTATTAGAAATTAAAACAAATTAGTATTATTATGAAAATAATTTTGACCTCACAAAACCCCTGAAAGGTTTCAAACTTTCAGAGATTCCTAGACCACACTTTGAGAATTGCTGTTATCTGTTATAGTGAGAAGAACCTTGAATATGGACCTATAAGACCTGTACTTAAAATCCTTTAAATTCTCCACAATGTTCTGCTTTTGTCACTTTGGGTGATTCATTTATTTCTTTGACTTGAGAGTCAAGTGACAGTTGCTCATGTACAAGATGCTGTATGGGGACAGAAAAACAAGATAGTCCTCTCTCTCAGGGAGCTGATAATAACCTGGAGGTGGATTATAACATTTATGCATAAGGTGACTTGGTAGGACCTTCAGATCAGAGATAGGGCTGGATAGGCCATCAGGGGCTATCTCCTCATTTTACACATGAGGAAACAGAAGCTCAAAAGGGGAGTGATGTGACACAGCTGGTGAGGGTCAGAGCCAGGATTTGCTCTTGAGCAGGGAAAGAGTACCCATGAGTCTGGAGGCTAGGGAATGTTTCATGGGGCAGATGGCTTCTGAGTCAACCTTCCTCAGAACAGCCACCCTGGCCCTTCTGAAAGGTGGAGTTGAGCAAACCGGACAGAGGTCTGTTTGAATAAGTGAATGGTGGGGGAGATGGAATGCCAATGCCAGTCCAGTTTGGCAGGAATCTGCATCTGGGGAACAGAAGAATAGGAAATAGGACTAGAAAAAGTTAAGTTGGAATCAGGCTGTGGAAGCCTTGAAATATGAAGAGTGTATTTGCAGCTTTGCATAATAAGTAGAGTACAATGCATAATGGAACTTTGTATAATGGACAGACTCTATGACATAAGGCCTGGGTTCAATTCCCACCTTGGATACTTCCTAGTTCTTTGATCATAGGCAAGTCTTGTCAACCTCTCAGTCTTGGTTTCCTGATCTGTAAAATGAGGGGATTGCTGTTGATCAGAGGTGTCAGACAGGCAACCCTGAAACTCTCCCAAGTGTAGCCCAAACCAAATTAAAATGTAATTGGGAAATAGCAAAAATAAATAAAATACAATAAGACATGGATAATATTACATTTTACAACTAAGTCACTTTGCAGCCTGTAAGGATCTTTGTGTGGTTTAATGTCCCCCATTTCTCTTTGAATTTGATATCATTGTACTGGGTGGCCTCCTTCCTAGCTCATTGCGTGAATGCCCTTCATCTACTCTTCATTATAGCCAAACTGACCTTTTCCTCACACATGATGCACCATCTTCCTTCCATATCTGCTCCTTTGCACAGGCTTGTCATGTATTCTTTGAATGCTTTCTCTTGCCTCTGCATCTTAGAAGATCTCAGCTTAGCTTAGTGCCATCTGCCACCTGAGGCCTTGTCTCTTGATTCTCTTCCCTCCTCCAGCTGCCTAGTGAAGTGTGTGTGTGTGTAAGCTCCTTGAGACCAGTGTCTGGCACACAGTAGTTGCTTAATAAAAGCATGTTTATGAATTGGTTCAGAGGCAGAGGGGAACCATGGTAGGTTTTTGAATGGTGTCTTGGTGTCTACGTAAGGCACTCGCACAACCTGTGTTAGAGGAAGAGGATTCTCTCGGCTGTGTAGAGGATAGATTAGAAAGGGGAGAGAGGGAATGAGGAAGACCAATTAAGAGGTTGTTATAAGTAAGGAGGACTTAAATGGGGGCCAAATCCATGTGAGTGGGAAGAAGATAATAGGTAGAAAAGATATTGTGGAGAGAGGGTAGAAAGAATCTGACAACTAATTAGAGATAGGAAGTGAGGAAGAAAGAAGAGTCAGTGATGACTTTGAGCTTAGGAACCAGGATGATGAAGAAATAATGATAAACTCAGTAGAAATTGGAAAGAGGAGGGGAAAATGAGCAGTTCTCTTCATGCTGAACTGAATTCTCTAAAGTCCCTTTCAGTCTGAGATTCTCTGATCCTAAGACCTTTTGAAAGTTCAGGATCTCTCAACCCTCATGGGCTCATGTTATCAGGCTACTGCTTTTGTGCATAGTTTGAACCATTCCAAACTTCTGCCTCCCACACAGCACATTCACAAAGAGTGACAAAGGATGCAGATAGTCCGTGCTGGATGGGCTATAGGAAGGGTTGTGAATTGGTCCAGTAATCCTGGAAAGCAAATTGGAATTATTCAAAGAAAGTAACTAAGACATTCATACTTTTCACCTAAAGATACCACTTTCTGTGGTAGTGAAGGGCTAAAAAGAAAATTGAAGCCTCTATATTGGGGGATTGCTCAACTGAGATACAAATGTGTGAAAGTAACGAGTGTCATGCTGTTTCACTCTAAGAAATCTTATATACATATATAAAGGATACAGAGAAGCATGAGAGAATTTATATGCAAGATACAAAGCAAGGTCAGCAGAATCAAGGAAACAATGTATACATGGCCCATAACAATATCAACGGGAAAGCAAACATGAAGGCCATGTGATTGTAATGATCAGTTTAGTTCGAAAGATGCGCTATGAGAAGGCACATCTCGTCCTTCGTAGAAGTGGGAGCTGATGGGCGTGAGGCACTGCTTGGGGGGCCTGGCTTGGCTGATGGCTTTAATTCTGTTGAATTACTTTTCCTCTTTATTTTTTGTTATAAGATGTGCTAGCACTTAATGCTCTTGCCTTTCCTCTATTGTTTATCTCAAATTTATCTGATATGTATCTTGTTTGTGCATTTTGGTTTGCATGTTGCCCCTTCCCCATCTCCCTCAACCCCCATTAAAATGTGAACTCCTTAAGAGCAGGGGCTATCTTTTACCGTTTTTTGCATCCATTGGTTGGTTGGTTGTTGTCCTTCCTGAAGAGGACCAAAATGACATCATCATGATAAAGTGAAGTTTCAGTGTGTCCAGCTGTGGCTGATCAGACCAACGTGAGCTCGGAATGCTCTACCACAGGTTGGGCACAGATGGTCCATGTCACTATAGGGGGTGGATACTCCAAATTTGCACATCCTATTACTTTGTGCTGTCTTAATTCTACTTTGCTCATAGAGCATAGCACCCTTTCTTTTGTGGGCACACCATGCTGAGCCAGTGTCTCCCATGTTGCACAGTCAAATCCAGAGTTCTTGAGAGAGACCTTGAGAGTGTCCTTGTATCACTTCTTCTGACCACCATGTGATCACTTGCCCCATAGAGAGTTCTCTATAAAATAATCTTTTTGCCATACATTTTGCATTCGAACAACATGGCCAGTCCATCAGAGTTGTGCTCTTTGAAGCATGGTTTGAATGCTTGGCAGTTCAGCTCGAGCAAGGATTTCAGTATCTGGTATCTTATGCTGCCAAGTGATCATCGGAATCTTCCTAAGGCTGTTCAAATGGAAGCAATTCAGTTTCCTGGCGTGGTGCTGGTAGCCTGTCCATGTTTCACAGGCATACAACTGTGAGGTCAGCATAACAGCTCTGTAGACCTTCAGTTTGGTAGTCAGTCTAATACCTCTTCTCTTCCAAACTTTTGTTTGGAGCCTCCCAAACACTGAGCTAGCTCTGGCAATGCGTGCATCAACCTCATTGTCAATGTGTACATCCCTGGAAAGTATGCTACCAAGGTAAGTAAACTTATCCACAGCATTCAAAACTTCTTCATTTGTTGTAACTGATGTTTCCACCTATGGATGGTGTGGTAGTGACTGATGGACCACCTGTGTTTTCTTGGTGTTAATTAGTAGACCAAAATTAGCACAAGCAGCAGAGAATTGTTCCATACTTTGTTGCATCTCAGCTTCAGAGGCTGCATTGAGTGCAAAATCATCTGTAAACAGAAAATCAGGCACCAACACTTCCTCCATTTTGGTCTTGGCTTGTAGCCTTTTCAAATTGAAAAACTTACCATCATTATGGTAGTTGACCTTGATGCCAGGTTCATCCTCATTGAAAGCATTAGCACAGTTCCTGATACTTGATAGATTCTTAAATCATGCTTATTGACTTGTTGATTTAGTGGAAGCAATAAACTCACTCCTTAACCCCATTCAAATTAGGCTAACTTTTCCTTGTCTTATAAGACTTAAACCTTGACTGGGGAGGGGGCTAAGACTAATAGGTCTGGCTCTTCACATGACTTCATAGTCACCATCACAAGGTCCTTCAGATGCTTTTTTCATGTTTGGCCAGTGGGCCATGATGATTAACCTAGAGACTCCAAGGAACTCTGCTCAACTGAATCAGCCCAAGGTATAATCCATGTATATCCTTGTTAATCATCCTTCTTTTCTCATGACTGAGTAAATCTCTCTTTGTTAACTGTTAAAAACAATAACAATTTGGTCCATTTTGGAGCCCATAAAGTAAACTCTGGTATATGATAGGACATTGAGGTGCCAAAAGAAGCTCCCTTGAAGGCAATTTCTCTCCTAAGGTGGGTCTCCTATAGTTTTGACCTCCAGGGCAGGTTGTAGCAAAACCATAGAGATTACTGTACAAAAATACTTGTTTACATTCTTTAAAAATTTCTTTGTGTTATGCCATGTGATTCCTTTGTCACCTCCTCAAAGGTATAAAATATTTGAAAGCAGTAGGTAGCTTCTCTTTCATTTGACTCTCTTTGTACTAACTGAATGATTGATCTTCCTCTTCTTTGAAACTACCTCAGCTTGGGGGAATTTAGGACTTTATCAGAATGCATTTTCCCTGGGGAATGAAGGGGAAATCAGTAATTTAGGGAGCCACACGAGGGAATTAATAGTGCTTTTCTATCCTAGCAACTCTGCCTGACCCTCCAAATCTGTTTAGTGCTTGTGTTTCACCCTTATCTTAGGAGAAGTGACTATTTCTTCTCGTCCTGCCTTTTCTGACCATGAAAATTCCCACTTTGCTATTCTTGATAATGTAGATAGAGACAGTACATGTTATCAGATTTTATCAGAACTATTTAGGACATGAAGAGAAGGCTTGGAGAGAATATTGATAACTGTCCTCAAGCTATTTTTGTGGAATAGGCATTAAACTTGGATTTGGCCTCAGAGCACAGAGCCAGCAATGGGTGGAGGTTGGCCATCAGTCAGCAAGCATTTATTTAACTCTTACCACATAGTAGGCACTGTGCTAAGTCCTGGGTATACAGAAAAAGGTAAAAAGGTACCACACTGTAATGGTAGATAACCTCAGAGGGAAGTAGGAGTGGGGAGGAGAAGGGATAGGAAAGACCTCACAGAGAGTAGGATGAGTCTTAGAGAAAGTCAGGGAAGACAAGAGGCAGAGGTGAACAGGGAAAGCCTTCCAGGCCTGGCCAACAGACAGTGAAATGGAGTCAGGAGACAATGTTGTATGTACAATCCAGCACCACCATCAGTGACCCTGGATTTTATAGTGCAAGGAGGGGAATACAGTGTAAGAAGTGTGGGAAGGAGCCAGCTTGGAAAAGGCATTAAATGCCAAACAATACATTTGATCCTGGAGGTAAAAGGGAGCCATTGGAGTTTATATATTTTTAATTTTTTTTAGCAGGCATAATTTACTTTGTTCCTTGTTTGTAGAAAAAGAAAAATATCTATATGGTTGTCACAGCAGCTGCCTGGGTCCTCTGGACAAATACATGTAAGTCTCACAAGATGGTTCAGTGAATTTCTGACAGGAAGACTTAGTGAGCAGAGTCTCCTTCCACAGGTCCGAGTTAGATAGTTATATGTTTTAGAGATGGCATCAAAGGTAGTTTTAGCAGCGTTGCCCAGAGTGACAGTACAACCCCTTGAAGAAGTGTAGCAGTCATCATTTCCAGCCATCATCAGGAGCTTTTTAGGCACAGGAACTGAGACAATGCCAGTACCTCTAGGAGCAGGGATCAGGTGTACCAGAAACTATCTACAATGCTCAGTGACCTTGCAGGGCACTGTGTGAGACTTGCCTAGTAGCCATGTTTCATAGCAACAATGGACAGGTTGGCCAGAATGATAGTACCGTGAAGAACTGTGGTTACTTCCTTGGAGCACTTGGCACCCAGGCCAACATGACCGTTGTAGTTGCCAGTGACCAGAAAAGCCTTGAATCTGGTATGTTGTTCATCTCTAGTTTGTTTCTGAACAGGCATGTTCTTCAGAACCTCATCTTTCAATGAAGATCCCAAGAAGAAATTTATGATCTCAGACTCCTTGATAGGAAGGGAGAAAAGAGATCTCTTCCAAACATTTGATCTTGACTAGCTAGCCCAGCTTAGTGAAAGGAACCCATGCCTTGTCTTAAGCTTTTCCTCCCACGGCCCTGCAGCCATGGCTGTGGCCTCCACCACAGCCCCAGCCTCAACTTCAACCTCAGCCCCCGCTGCTGAAGCCACCACAGAAACCATTTCATCCTCCCACTCCAGGGCCTCCCACTCTTCCTACAGCATTGACGTCATCTGCCATTTGGTGTTCACTAAAAGTAGAAGTACCATTCATTGGAGTTTATTGGATTGAAGTGGGTGGGGAGGTGGGGTGTTGATGTGTTCAGACCTTCACTTTAGGAAAATTACTTTGGCATGATGAGTGGAGGATGGATGGGGAGAGACCTGAGGTGGGCAGATCAACCAGAAGGCTATTACAGTCATCCATATGTGAGGTAATGAGGACCTGCTCATTGATTATGTTAGTGGAGAGAAAGCAACTTATACAAGAGATGTTATGAAGGTAGGAACAGGAAGACTTGTCAACAGATTGTGGGGTGAGTATAATTGAGAAATCAGGGATGGCACTGAGGTTGAGAACCTGGATGATGGGGGGGCGGGGTGCGGAGCGAAGATGGTGGAGTGAGAGCCATGACTCACCTCAGCTCTTAAACAAACTCCTTCAGATACCTCTAAGGAGAGAATCTGACCAAACTTTGGAGGTGCAGAATCTAATAGGAGACAGACTGTGGTAGATTCATTGCCCAGGACAGACTGGAAGGTTGACAGAAAGGATCTGTTCTGTGGGGGTGAGCCCACGGAGCACAGTGCAGCATGGTAAGCACGGTGCAGCAAGGTGAGCACAGTGCAGCGTGTCCAGCGCAGCAGAGCGTATCCAACGCAGCAGAGCGTGTCCAGCTTAGCGGAGCAGGAGGGCCCAGGGGAGACCTGAGGCAGCAGCAGGCGGAACCGGCAGAGTGGCAACCAGGGTGAGAGACCAACAGAGCCGAGGGAGTGACAGCTGCTGAACCCCAGATATGAGCCACAGCAGCTCCTGAGACTTTCAGCCCACAGATTAATCGTCTGTAAGTCACCTACTTGAACTTCCAGGAGCCAGAATGGTGGAGTGATCAGTAGCTTTCTCCTCCCCCCTTGATGACCTCAAAAGAACCATAAAATATTTCCCCAGAAAAATCCTGGATCATTGGGAACAGCAGAGGGGTCAAATAGTCTCATAACACCTGAGGCTAGGAAAATAGCTAAGGGGGGATTCCTCTTGCTGTGGCAAAGGCGAACTGGAAGGAGAGGGGCCCCAGGGTGGTGGAAGCTTGCACTAGGATCCTAGCATGCCTCAGAACTCCAGGGGAAATGAGAAGACAATAGGGCAGCTGGGATCACCAACCCCTGAGCTTGC
>JAQQSK010011755.1:0-12147 GCA_028658325.1 Potorous gilbertii
AGAGATAATCCTTCTGTTCTGTTCTGTCCTTGGAGAGCACGATATGCTGCTCCTGGTAATAACACTAGCTTAGCTGTTGTTGATGCTCAGTCATTTTTCAGTCATGTCTGATTCTCTGTGACCCTATTTGGAGCTTTCTTGGCAAAGATCCTAGAGCAGACACTTCCTTCTCCAGTTCATTTTATAGATGAAAAGGACTGAGGCAAACAGAGTTAAGTGACTTGTCCAGGGTCACACAGCTAGTAAGTGTCTGAGGCCAGATATGAACTCAGAAAGATGTGTCTTTCTAAATCAACCTTGCACTCTATCCACTAGGTCACCTACTTGCTTATAATAGGTAATATTTATCTAACACCTACTATGTGCCAGATGCTGTGCTAAGTACTTTACAAATATTATCTCATTTGATATAAATGATCAAAGACCCTAAAATAGGAAACATATATTGGAATAAGCATAGGGAATAGGAGTAGTTCAAATTGGGGACAAGTATGAAATAGAGCTAGACAGGTAGTTTGGAGCTTGTGGACAGTCTTGAATACTAGGACAAAGAGTTTATATTGTATTCATTAAGTAAAAGTGAGCCATCCAAAGTTTTTGAGCAAAGCAGTTCCACGATGCAGATCATGCATCAGGAAGGTTAGTACAAGAGCAATGTACTGGAGAGAGAAACAGAGAAGATATGTTTCAGCAGAGAACAGACTGCTGGTCTCTGGTGAATTCCTTCATCTTGTTTCCACCAATTTTTTCTTCTCCATCTTAGTTGTGCCTACTCATAGATCTTGTTATTCTAAGGGTGGGAAAAACCATTCTCAGCTGGAAGTTTGTACAAAAACAGGTGGAAGATCTAATTTGACCCACAGGAAGTACCCTTGTGCTAGTACGATTAGCATGGTGCCTGGTGTGCAGTAGGCACTTAAGAAATGCTGATTGACTTACTAACTCTGACTTTAGGAAAGCTCACCTGTCCCTGTGAATGTCCATTACCCAATGGAGATGTTTTCCCCAAGTAACACAGAGGGGATGGAGCTATCGTCTCCTTAATCATTCAAATGAGAATATTTCCTAAATTTTAGTATGAAGAATCATTAACAAATAAGACTTTATTCCCCCAGATTTACGTGGAATGAAAGGATGACAGACTCTGAGCTGGCCTCGAGGAGTCCTCTCTGTTTCCTATCAACTTTGCCTTCTCAAAAGGTTCCTGAGAAGTCAGATCTTGTTCTCCGCTGCACAATATCTGGTAATCATCACTGGCCAATCAGCATCTGAAACCTTATTGCAGAAAAGGCCTTTTGTTCTTTTTCATCTATGTTTTGTTCATGTTTTAATTCAGCATGCTTACCGATACTGCTTCTTATGAGGAAAAACTTTTTACTGATGCAATATTTTTGATACAATAGAAAGTCCTCCCAAACTATAGAAGAAACTTTACCTACCCTCCCTCCAAAGTGACTGTATATTAACCTGGGCAAGTCACTTAACCTCTATTTGCCTCAGTTTACTTAATAATAACACCCATCTATCACAGTAGTTGGAAGGATCAAAGGAGATAGTATTTGTAAAAAATGCTCAGCACAGTACTTGGGGCTTAGCAGTCCCTATGTGAAAGCTCATCCCCACTCTCGCTAGGTAAAACTGCCTAAGGGCAAGATTGCAACTGATAGTATGGGTAAATTTCCACTTTTGTAGTTTCCTGATTGTTCACAGAAAAGCAGGTAGATGCTTTAAATCTGAAGGTACAAGACCAAAAATTGAGTTTTGTTGCCCTCTCACATTATTGCCTCCACTGATCTAGTCTTAATGGCAGCTAGTGTAGATACCTGAAACCCACAGTTAATTCAAAACACTTTGTTTGGATGATATTCTGGATATCTTTTCCTCAGTTTCTACCTTTTTTTTCCCTTACCAGAGGAGCCACCAATTAGTATGACTTTTTGAATTAATTTCCTTCTCCCTGTTTGCCCTCTTGCAAAACACAAAAACAAATCAATAGAGAAATGGATAAAACTTGAGAAATCTGTGAATAGAGGAGAAGCAAAAGGTCTGGCTTATTGGCAAATGGAAGAATAATTAAGCTGACAGTAATACCCTTTGTGATTGTGCTCATTTTTTAATAAAGTAAACTAAAATTGATATAAATTAGTTAACCATTCTATCTCACTTAATGGGCAAGAAGGTGCCCTTCATTTACTTTCTTGGATATAAATAGGAAGTAATAACACTTATTTACTTTTAAATAGAATTAAAGACTATCAGATCTGAAGGGGACTCTTAAAGATGACCAAATACAACCCTTTTAATTTACACATTGGGAAACTGAGACACCAAGAGGTTCAATGCCATGGTCAACTTCACAAGTCTGGTAAATGACTGCACTGCCATGAGAACCTAGGGTTCCTGATTTCCTGTTTCCCTAGTTTTTTCCAATGGGCTAAAGGTCTTTTTCTATGTCACAGATCCTTTGGCAGTCTGGTGAAGTTAATGAATATTGTTTTAAAATGCTTATAAACATCAAATGCACATGTTTGCAAAAATTGTGCTGAAATAGTTAAAATAATAATAAAAAAAATTCCCTGACCTCCAAGTTAAGAACCTGTTCTCTAGAGTTCTTTCTATACGTGATTCAATCTGATCTTTTTAATTCTGTGAATCGGTTGTTACTTTGAGAAATCACAAGATTTCTTCTACTCTGAGATAGGGCTGATCCAGTTACAGCTTAGTTATACTTGCCTTTCAGTCTGTTATCATTCTCATTTTTTTCTGGTTCATTTTTCTCTCTTCTTCTAGCCTTCTTTACCCTCTACTTCCCTCTCATCCCTTTCTTTCCTTCTCTTGTTTTTTGAAGTATTGAAACCAGAGCTCACAATACCATATCTGTATAAAACAATATCAAACTTGCAGGCTTAAAGTAGGTTAGAACAAGGTATAAGGGGAAAAAAAGTATTATGAGTCTCATTTTACAGTTGAAGAAACTATGAATCAGAAAAGTCACAAAACTTGCCCAAGGTCACACAGCACTTTGGATACCTGGACCAGGTCTTTTGACTCTAAATCTATGACTTGAACCATTTTTGGTATTCATCCCTTAATGTAGATCTTATATATTTAATTGGGAGGGAGGAACAGAACAGATACAACAGCCTGTACTTTCTCAGCAAAGGTTATGCTATAGTTCGTCTTTGGCAGAGTTGTGGCATGGCTTTGCTTAGGTGATTCCATGGGATATGCTCTGTTTTTAGGTTATGCATCTGATGGGGTGCTTGGGTGCATGTACTTGGGCCTCAATTCTAAAATCACATTTCTCTTTAGAAATCACATTTTTCCCTAGCCTCAAAACACTATCCCAGGCAGTTTCTCCCTAGTCCAAGGACACAGCCTGCCCCAGCAATAACCCCTATCTCCCTTCCTGACACAGTAGCCACTTGTACCTATAGAATTTATTAGTCTGAACCAGCTGTGTACTGACTGAATGCGCTGTGTACTTGGTCATAACAACATTTACTATTCATTGACCAATCACATGTATCTTAGACTTAGACATTTGTATACTTCCTTACATTTATCTTGTCTAACAAGACATTGAAGGGGGTAACCTGGTATTTCTGAGCCAGCCCTGACCATTAGTTGACTTAGTGACATTTCAGACCTAAAACCACACCTCCAGGTAGTCCCTTCTTGGGCTATTTTCCTATGAACTCTAGGTAAAATACCTGAGCAGTAGATACCAAAAGTGCATGTTCCTTTAAGAACTAATCACTCCTTAACCACTCCCTAATCCCACCCTGAATCACCTACTTAGCCTATTCAGCACATACTTCACTGTAGAATATCCTATATAAACTTTACCTGTACCCCCTAAGATTGCCGGTTCCCTAAGAACCCTTGCCCACTGAAAAGCATAATAAATCTTTACATTGACCTCAACAATGCTTGGGTTCATGAATTCCTTCCAGGTGACCTGCCCCTGGTACCCCTGTCTTTGTGGGGGTCTCCCCGCCCTCTTCATGCACTCTTCACGTCTATGGTAAGACAGACAGAGATAGAGGCAAAAAACCTAGATATTTCTTAGAATAGACTTTTCAGTGCTATCTAGAGAGCCTAAATGTTACAGAACCCTACAGATTAGACTTTCCCTCCATTACCTTCATTCTCTCTCATCTAAGAACTGAAATTATCAAGTTACTTGGTAACTATCAGGGTCTAAGGTGATGGTTGTCAATATACAGTCTCCAGGTGGATCCAGTCTATTCCAGCCCATCCAAGAGAGGGATGTGCTTGTATCTCAGTGAGTTCCTGACAATACAGGGAGGTCCCTTTTATATCTTAATTTTATTATTTTTACTCCCCAGTCTGTGACTGTGCCCCCAAGCAATTTGCTGTGTACTAGGTATGGTCCTGGTGTCCTAACAAAGTCATTGTTTTCCTACATATAGTCCAAATCTATCTTATGCTTTTAAACTTAATATCATCCTGTATAGACTTAATAAAGTGAGCTCTGCCTTCAAAAACTTTCTTTATATGAATTATATTGAAAAGAAAAAGAAACAAATCATAGAAATAAGGACAAAAAAAATTGATTGAAAGAGAACCGTAAGGCAGAGGGGTAAAGAAGGGTCATATGGCGCTAAGACCCAAATTGGGTTCAGCTTCTCTAACGGATGGAAGCAATCACAAAGAAGCAATTCCTATTTGTTTAATCATTTGCTTAGAGGAGGCGACCATAGAAGGCATACTCATAGCAACAGCCCAAGGGAAAGGCATGTCCTGGCCTGCCCGCTTGTCTGTCTCTCACTCAGCAGATCACTTACTCAGGCTCCTACCTGAAGGGACAGGCCATTGAGGAGGAATTTGTCTCATTTGCCAGGAAGGACATTCATAGCATGCTCGGAGGGGGCCGTCAGGCAGCACCCATTAGAGCTAAGGCCAGGAAAACTAAAAATGAATGAAAGAGCTGCAAACTCTGCAATCTCTTCTTTGTACATGTCCTTGCTGCCTTTATCTTGTGGTCTCCCTCACCCTCCTTTTATTTGTTTTCTCCTTTGAATGTCCTTAGAAGGATAAGAATCACTATCTTTAATGATAGCTGGGACTGACAGCCAGAAATTCCTAGATACATGATATGAAAGGATTATGAGCACATTCTGGAAGTGAATTTAAGATGACCAGACATTTCAAAGTCCTGATACTTTTTTTTCCTTGTTGCAACACCTTTAAGGACTTTTCCTGAGACGGAGTTGAGTCAAAAACAAAAACCAAAAGATCCCCTGGGACTTTACATAGCTATACCCAAATAATAGTCTAACCTAAAAGTTTCATGAAAGTGGGAAAGAACCCACAGGTTGGAAGTTCCAGGGTTTCTCTATAGCCACACAATCAGCATTATTGACCAATGAACTCACGAGGAGGAGAAAAGCATAGATTAGGCCAGTGATGAATTTCTGGCAATTACATCAAGAATGATAGCACAGGCCCTGCCCAAGCAGGCTGGATTCCTTAATTCTTGGTTCCTTTAAAGCAAAATGATATTTGTAGAACCTGTTTAACTCTTTTCTAAGTCATCCCCTTAATCTCCACCAGAAGCTAACTTAGGTTGAAGATGTCAACTATACTTACTGCTTATATATACAACTTACTGCTATATGGTATGGATTCATGCTGTTCCCAGGGCTATTCAGTGTGATCACAGCTCAGGAGATTTTTAAATTTTTTCTAAAATATCTGTTTAAAGAAAAGAAAAGTAATGTTCTTATTTCTATGTTACCAGGTCAACCAAAGCCCCAGGTAACTTGGTACAAAAATGGCCATGCTATTAGTGAGTCAAACATCATTTCCAATTATGAAGTCTTGGAGAATCAGTATATCCACATGTTACATTTATATAGGTAAGTGACTGTCTCTCTGCATACTGTTTATTAACAAAATCTATATTCTGTCATCTGTTGGCTACCAGGAACACCTGAAAGCAAGGTCAGAAAAATGGTCTTTACGTCTTCACTGAATCACAATTTCAGAGGACTGACTTCCTTCCCATTGCTGGTATTAGTAAAGTTACTTAAGATTTCCTTGGTTCTTCTGAGTAACTTGATCAATGACATTACAACTTGAGGATTGTAAGGAATTTTTATCTAGGCTGATCAAGATATTTCTCTGAGAGGAGGGAGAGGTTAAGATGTTAGGTAACTAGTGATAATTTACTGGTGCTTCAATAGTTTGGTTAATCTGTAATTTTGTCAATGTGGATTACTCCATCCAATGATCCAGGTCACACCCCATCATCACTTTCTTTTTTTACTGACTCTGTCCTGTAAATTCTTTTTTTTTTTTTTGTGGTGTGGTAGAAAGAGCTCTGGATTTGGAGTAAGAGGACCCAAGTTCGAATTCCAAAATTACTACTTGATACCTATGTGATCTTGGATGTCACTTAACCTCTCCAGGTCTCAGTTTCTTTATCTGTACCATGAGATAATTGGATTCCATGAACTCTAAAGTCCCTTCTAACTGTATGATGTGCTCAATAGGGTGGAAATCTTATAGCCCAAGTATATAGCAGGCACTCAGTAAATACTTTCTGATTGATTGGTTCCAACGTCGTCAAAACCCAAGAAATATTCATTTTAAGTTTTGGCCTAGATAGCTTGTGTATCAGTGGAATGACATTTTAAAATCTGATGCATTATTTTTAAATTATGTGTCACTTACACAGTGGGACTAGACCAACAGGAAGGAGAGACAATTCTACTTAATGTCAGGGTATTGAGGTAGAAAAGAATCAGGGAGTACTGAAGCTTCCTGAAGCAGAAAGTTGCAACATCGTGGTAAGAAACAAAAAGGGAAATTAGTTACAGAAACTTTCAGAGAAACTTGTTAGGTGTGCTGGACTTGTAGTGAGCTGCAACTTTTTTCCCTAATGGATTTAAATTTCTCATAATTGAATAAGTCGTTTCCAAACTTTTGTCCTGCCACTGAGAAAATATAACTGATGATGGAATAGATAGGGCAATAGATGTGAAAAGGGTATTTTAAATACTTTGGAGGAAATCTGCTATATAAAATTCAAGGTTGAATTATTGCACATATACCAAAAAGAACTTTGAAATTTTGATACTTTACTCCCTAAACATTTTTTTAATAAAGTAGTTTCATTTATGCTGAAATGTTAGATAGGTGATAGTTCTGAAAGTGAATTATTTGAAAGGCTTACAAATGCCTTTTAAAGACTGTTTGCTAGTCATTAATTAATAGGTTGACCTCTTTGTCTTTTCTTGCCAAATCACAACATTAGCCTCATAGTGCCCCAAAGAAAAAAGTGCTTTTCTTTATCTCTAAGTGTTTCCTCTTCAGGTCATTTATTTTGAGCTCTTCCAGATGTTAGGAGCTCCTATTTCTGGTTTTCTCAGGGCCTGTTACTTGTTTTGAGAATCTCTAAAACTCTAATCTCTAAAACTTTCTCTGTTTCAAAAGGCAATGAAACAATATTCATTTTGCACCCTACCTTTCTCTTCCCCTAGGTACTCCCTCCCCCAATCCTCCCTTCTTGGTTTTCTTCATGCTTTCCCCTTTCATTTAGTTAGACCAGGTAGGTTTGGTGAGACTGATCAATATTTATATGATCTTTATCACATTGAGGTGGGCAGGAAGGAAGATAGATGGAGTTATTTTATAGAAAGCTAGCTTCCTTCTTTCCTCCCTTCCTTCCTTCCTTTTTCTTGCTTATTATCTTCCCTTTCCTCTTCTTTCTTCTCTATCTTTCTGTATTAAATCAAGAATAACTATTAAAGTATACTTTATAGTTTTATTTAACTTTCTTTCAGGGAAAGGGGGTGCAGATCTAGTGAGGAGAAGGAATGGGAAAAATCATCAATGTTTTCTATCTGATAGTGAAAGAAAGACTGTGGATTATGCAAATGCAATATAGAACAAGGCAGTCATGCAGCAGATAAAAATCAGGAGAAAACAGGAACCCACACCTAAAAGGTTACACCCATTCTTAGAGCAAATAAGTTTATTTTGACTTTTAAAAACCCAACCAAACTTCACTAAGAAAAATAACACAGTTTATAGCAACAGCAGGGGAAGCAGATGGACTTGTCAGAGGACCAGTCAGGTCCCTGAGCAAATCACAAGGTGGGTAGGAGTGGGGGAGGAAGGGAAGGAAGGGGTTGGGGGTGGAGGAGAAACAGAAGGAGCCAGACACAGAGACAAGCAGAAATATGAGAGAAGTGGAAACAGAGCTGTACAAAGCAGAAATACAGAGACACACAGAGAGAAACTGAAATAGAGAAACAAAAAGAGAGATGGAGAGAGAGAGAGAGAGAGAAAGCTGTGTCTCCCTAATCTTCCTAGTCTCCCCCAGGGGGAGCTCAGTGATCTGTGTTACTTTCAGGCCAGGGAATCACTAGCAGCAGAAGCTTGAAAAAGATAGGAGGGTAAAATAACAGGAAGGTTTCTCCATTTGGGGATAAAGTATGCTTTTTGAATCCCTACCAACTTTAAGCGTATATATGAACATTGTATTAAGAACAGGCATATAATGTTTTCATTAAGGTGACTTGACTAAAGGGGTTGTAAACTTCAGCAGATATCACAAGACAAGTTTCAAAGGCAATACAGGGGGTGAGGCAAAGGATACATAATGTATCTGGTAACACCCACAACTGGACATTTCTGTCCAAGGTTGATGGGGAAAAAATTTTCTTTTTTGTTAATTCTTTAATTCTCAATCTCTATGTCTTTACTTTTTCTAACCTACACTGTCTCTACTTAGTTTAAACTCATTTATGATTTTACGCTTTAAATAGAAATTATTCATTGGATCATACATAGGTTTAGATTCTAAACCAAAAGGGACCTCAAAGGTCATGAGTCCAACTGCTTCATTTTACAGATGAGGAAACCAGGGCTCAGAAAAATTAAGGGGCTTGCCAAAGCTTACCCAGGTAATAAACAGCAGATCTAGCATTCAGATCCTGAGTCTCCAAGTTTAGTAATCTTTCTGTTAGATCCTTCTGCCTCCCATGTGACCTCTGGGATTTTTCTGCTTGACTATTCACCTTCCAGTCCATTATAGGCACCACAGTCTGTAAATCCTTCTAAGCGTATGACTGGCTCTGATTATGTGACTCTTGCTTAAAAACATTCAATGTCTCCTTAAGCTTGAAGAATAAAGTCTATAACTAGTCCAGAATTTAGAGTTCTCCACAATCTAGCTTCAACTTTCCTTTTTAGCTTTATTTTCCCTTCTGTACAGGCCAAATTTTACAATAAACATAGTCATCTCCATTGCTTTGCTCATCCCACTCCACCTGCTTGGATTGACCTCCCTTTTCCTTCCTATTTATCCAAGTCTTATCTGGTCTTTAAGATACAACTCACATTCTTCTTTAAGTTCTTTCTGTTCCATGAAGCTTTCTTTGACAAACTCACAATAATTGCTCCATCCTCTCATTTCCTCTAGTACTTATCTACTCCCTGAACACTTGCCCTATAACACCATGTATTATCATTTATCTTATCTATAAGCACACATACAGATATGTGTATATGTATACAACATACATATATGTGCATACATACACATATGTATATGTACCTATAATGTATATGAAGTTTTTTGGGGGGGATCTAGAAGTTGGGTTCAAATCCAAGTTCTGTTAGTTACACTTCTGTGATCTTGGGCAAATCACTTAACCTTTCCCAGTCTTAGTTTTCTGTCTGTAAAATGAAAGGGTTGAGCTAGATGACTTTTAATGTCTTCTAGCTTTAAATGTGTCTATATGTCTGAACCAATTCTACCTTCCCCAGTGATTAGAAATCTCTTATGGGATTGTATTCTAAACCTTTTTATGTCCTGAGTAGCTCATACAGCGCCTTACCCGTAGTAAGAACTTAGCCAATGCTTACTTTTGCTGGCAGTAATGATACTTGCACTGGCCTCTAGAATAGTCAGTTGCCAGTCTATCGCTGACCAGGTTCTTGCTTATTTTAAGGAGTCTTACTTTTAAACTGCTCAGTTATGATGCAAGTTATGTATAGAGCCCTGTCCATACTGTGCAAATGTTTTGAAAGCCTCTCAAACCCTCTGATATAGGTTTAGTTTGTGTCTGCGATGGGTTAGCCAAATTTGTGAGTGTTGGCCTTCTGGGCTAAAGTCATGGCCTGATCCATATTGGAGCCAGTGAATAGAAATTGTTGCCAACAGTTACTTTCATCCTACCTCTAATACTTTCTAACTGTGTGACCTTTTGGACCCTCAGTTTCCATACATACATATACATATATGTATGTATATGTCTATATATATATATATATGTATGTATAAATGTGGCTGCTGCACCCCAACCCTGGCCAGCTAACTCACAGGCTTATGGTAATTGTCAGTCACAAGTAGGAGGGATGCATTGAGTATGGGTAGCTTGCTGGACAATATTAAATGCTTGTTGAATTGAATTGGATGGAGCAAATATAAATGGGGTCTAAAATCTTAAAATTTCCATCTAATTATTGGCAGACATACAAAGGACAGAACGTCATTTCCACTTGAAAAAACTTCCAAATATTATATATTGAATCCACGCACAGTGTCAGGTTGCAGTTTTTAGGAGGAAGAAAAATGGATAAGTTGAAAGGAAGAAATTCAACTTAGTTTGGTAGCTTCCTTTTTCCTTCCTTGTCCTCCTCCCCCCCAAAAAAAACCCTCAATAAATCAGGCCGTCTCTGTCTGGGGCAATAAAGTTTCATAAATATCCTTGGCTCAAAGAATCACCTTGAAGTGTTGAGTAATGAAGGTAATATTTGGGAAAGCCTCCTGGCTGCAAGGTTTCTTGAATGAGTTCCTTACTTCTGATGTAAACCTGCCCTATCAGTCCCCAGGGTGGTAAGTCGACTGCTGGGAACCTGTTGTCAGTCATCACGCTTACAGTTGTGCTTAGGGAGGTGAGCATCTCCACAGAGTCAATGACTGGGAGGGAGGAGCCAGGCAGGAGCCTATGTCTGGCTACACAAGGCGGGATTCTGGGCCTGCCTGCTCATTCTTAGTGCTTACTCATCTGTACCAAGAGATGGGAAAGCTCCCGCAGCTGCTACTAGCCTAATGGTGATGTCCCCTCTGGGACAAAATAGGAGTAGGCTGAGGAAGGCAAAAGTACCCAAACAGGTGCCTTGTGTATCAGAGCAAGCAGGCAGATTCCATGTTGGACTGAGTAGAAATACCTTATTTTACCATACTGACCCTAGGGGCCTTCTGGGGAGATTGAGGGTAGTCCCAAGGCAGATCCAGGTTTCAGACCTACTTTAGAACTACAGAATCAGATTTTCCCGTTGATACTAGAAGAGAATGTAAAAGATTCATTCATTCATTAACTACCCAAGCATATTTTATGCATCTCCCATAAGCAAGTTCATTTTCTTATTTCCCAGATTCATTGAAAAAGCTACAAAGTTAAAAGATAAAACAGTCCTTTCCCTCAAGATATATTCTATTGAGGATGAAACTACATGAACACAGAGAAGTAAAAAAAAATCACATATATACACAATAAAAACCAATTCCTTTTTTTAGGGAGAAGGTATTAGCATCTTGGTGGTAGAGGTCCATGAGGACAGGCTTTAGGTAGCATGTGGTGCTTGAGCTGTGTCTTGAAGGAAGTTAGGGATTTCATGAGGTAGAAGTAAGAAGAAAGCATGGGGGACAGACATATCTGTGAGGTCTAGAGAGGCTAAGTGACTTCATTAAGGTCACACAGCACACTGGGAAAGATTTGGAACTGGAATCTACCTGATTATTTGAAGACTGTGGAGTGCTACTTCTTTAAGAGCCATGGGGGAGAGGGGAAGGGATAAAAAAATGAACAAAAAAACAAAGTCTTCCTTTAAAGAGCTGAAAGTCTACCAGGAAAGAGAATTAATAAATAAATGCTTTTTGGTTGATTGATTGATGATTGGTTGATTGATAGGACTTAGGTTGCTTCCCATATCTTATGGGAGGAAGGAGTCAAGCCCAGTCACACAAGTTTAGAGAAAGGCTGCTGATATTGATTCAGGTGATGATGTGGTATTAGAAATTCCTGTAGAGGACTCAAAGAGAATTAAAGCAGAGTCCAGAGATCTGGATGTGCAGGTGGGACATATGGAAAGAACAATTATGAA
>JAQQSK010011756.1:0-12147 GCA_028658325.1 Potorous gilbertii
GTTCATTCCCCCTTGTCTAGTATCTCTGAAATGTTTTCTGTCCATTCCAAAGACAGACTTCTTGAATGTAAAGTGCTGACCTCCCTGTTGGGGGATAGACTTTACCTTGTTTCTGGAGAACCCTTAGGGTCCAAGACTATATGTAGCCAATGACTCTTGGTCAAAGGTTGTTGGAGTCAGGGCCTCCTTAAAGTCCTTCTGCCTTTTTCTTTTCACCCTTCTCCCAGAGTCAAAGCTCTAAAACAACCTACAAAAGAGATGAGAAAGCAGGAAAAGAAAGTGAATAAAGGAGAAATGTAGGACTTAAAGGGATAAATGGAAAAAGGACATAGATCTGAAAGAATCAGCCAGTCAGAATTTGAGAATCTATTATTAGAGGCAGTTTGGACAAACACAAAGAATCTTGAGTATAGAATCTGAAGACCTGAGTAGAAATTTTGACTTTGCCATTTTCTAATTGCATCACTCACAGCAAATTACTCACTCTGGGCTTTACTTTCCTTACCTTTAAAATAAGAGGCTTAGCATGGTAGATGGAGATCTATGTTCCCTTCTGACTCTTAATCTATGATTTTATAAGTGAGATAGTGTGCTAGCTATGGTGGAGTATTGATGACCCTTGCCCTTAAGGAGTGAAAGAAATCATAAAAAATTTCCAGTCAAGGTAGTATTGATTATCTTATTGATTCAATTTAGTTTTTATAAGACAACTGTTAGGATAAGAAAGATGTGTGTGTGTGTGTGTGTGTGTGTGTGTGTGTGTGTGTGTATGAGAGAGAGAGAGAGAGAGAGAGAGAGAGAGAGAGAGAGAGAGAGAGAGAGATTGTGTGTGTTTTCACTGTAATAGATTACATTTCTCATTTTTTGCTGAGCTGAGCATCTGCGCAGCCAGGCAGCAAACAGATTTCTTTCATGCTTCCAATCCTTTTCTAAATTTGGCAATAGATTCTTTCTTAGAATCCCAGAATCATTCAAGATGTACCTTATTTAAAGGGAGGTTTTTTGTCATGTCTCAGCCAATGAGAATACAATAAAGAAAAGTTTCTTAGTGATCCTGCAATTTTCTAATTCCTCTTTTATGATTATAAAAATAATCTATGTACACCCCAAGATTGTCTTGCACTGCGGAGGAGTCACTGAACTCATTTACTGGCAATTGCTAGCTTTCCTAAAAAACTGATTATGCTGGGAATTTTGTGCCTCAGTTTCTCTTATTCACAGATTTCTATCACAGTGAAATTGATGAAATGATATTGACCCAAATGAAATGACTAGAAAATGATAGAGGACAGAAAATCATGAATGGAACCCAATTATAAAGGGATGATATCAGAAAAGGGATTCGTAAAAATTTAGAAGAAGCCAAAATGACTTCACTTGGGCTCATTTCCTGCCAATGTATACATTTTCCATATCTCCTTCTTCCCTTAGCCTCCATTCTTAAGAGTTTTTACATTTTATTTTCCTACCAAGTCTAATGATAGACTTCCCAAAGATAAAATGCTGACCTCCATTCCTGTCTACCATTTTGTCGATCTCCTCCAGAAGCCCATTCACTTGAAGTTGTTTCTCCTCTCCTGTGACTTGGTAATTGAAAGCATAGTACTGAAATCCACAGTCCCAAATGAGTTTCTGAAGAGGTTTATCTGCATTCTTTATGAAGTCCATCAGGTCCCTGCCTGCCAAATCTTCTTTCCGGGTGAACAGAATGATCACATGTTTCCTCAGAGTTTCTTCTCCAAAAACCTTCTTGATATTCCTCACCACTGTCTCATCTTCCTCTGTGTAGGAGCCTAGAGGGATCACTAGGAGGAGGACATGCAGGCCTGGGGAGCATAGAGAGGAGAGGTGGAAGAGCTCTTTCTCAGAGTCCATCTGGGAAAAGATATCTGGAGTGTCAATGAGTACAACTTTTCTTTGTCTCCAGATCCTCTGCTCTTTCCCACATACTTGGGTTACTGGCTGCTCACTGAATCTGGACTCAAACATGCACCTGCCCAGGATTCTGTTTCCTGCAGCACTTTTCCCTGAACCATGTTTCCCCACAAGAAGAATCCTCAATTCATCTATCTCACTGTTCTGCTCTGGCACTTTCATGTATCCCAAACCTGTGGGAAAAAGACACATTCATTAATAGCCTTCTACTACAAATGGCAGTGTTTATTACCAGGAATTAGGCATGACATGGAACTTGACCAAAGGACCTCATTTCAACATAGGAAAACTGAGAAGTCTAAAAGGGAGAGTGTGATTTTGGAGTAAAATCTTAGAGATGGGGGAAAAGGTACAGAAAAATGTATGGATTCCATAGGACCACCATTATAGAAATGGCTTATGATGTGTGGAAAAAGAATTCTTCCCCATTAATCCTTCCCTTACCCAGTGGTTGTTCTTGGAGTCTTTCTGGATTATCCATGTCTGTTGCTTCCTGAAGCATCTAGGGGAAAATTCAGGGTTTAGAAAATTTCAATTTACTATTCTATCAACTAATGGAAGTGACAAAGTAACTCACAAACTTTTTTAATCAAGGGATCCCAAAGGATCCCAAAGGCCTCTTGTCCCAAAACATAAAACTTTTAGTCATTTATGGAACATTTTGATGTATTTTAATATTAAAATTTTGGTATCACTTTAGTTGAACTTGAACCAACTGATCTTTTGTGGAAGATATGTATACATGCAAAAATGTTTTAATATTGCATTCAATTCTAGTTGCCAGCATTTAAGAAGAATATTAATAAGTCTGAGGTTGTTCAGAAGAGGTATTGAATAATATGAAATTGAAGGAAATGGGGATGTTTAGTCTGAAGAAGGGGAGGCTCAGAAGAAATTTTTAGAAGCATTTTTAAAAACCTCTTTTTTGATAACCCTAGAAATATTGGGAAATATTATTTCCCTCTAAAGCTCTTCCAATAGTTCTAGGGAAAACCCACTGTGAAGTTGGGTGTTAAGTAGGGGACAAAAAACATTTCTGAAGGAAATGGATTTAGGATAACAACTGAATTCTTTACTCTTGTTACACTGACAAACATTTATTAAGTTCTTACTATGTGCCAGTCTCTGTGCTAAACTCTCAAGAAACAAAGAGAGGCCAAAAATTTTAAAAAATAGTCTCTACTCTCAAAGGCAGGAGGATCATGTAGATAACTCTATACACACAAGATATACACTTATTCACAGAAGGAAGGTCGTACAATTATGGAAGACTGGGAAAAACTTCTTACAGAAGGTCAGATTTTAGCTTAGGTTTGAGGAAAGTCAAGGAATGCAGGAGGCTAAGATGGGGAGAGAGATGATTCCAGGCATAGAGGACAGTTAGTGAAAATGGTCAGTCAGGAAGGGGATGGTCATGGGATAGGTGCAGTAAGAAGAACAGTGACATTTGGATAACAAAGTACATGGAGGGAAATAAAGTATAAGAAGATTGGAAAGATAGCAAGGTGCCAGTTTATGTGGATCTTTGAACAGAAAGTAGAGGATTTTATAATTGATTCAGGAAGTAATAGGGAGCCACTGCAGTTTATTGAAAAGGGTAGCAACATGGTAAGGTCTGGGCTTTAGGATGATCAATTTGACAGTTAGGTGTTGTGTTTGTCCTTCCTTCTCGAAGAGGACCATGACATCAAGATGATGACATGACTTGCAGTTGACCTTGATTTGAGTGAGGGAGGGCTATACAAGGTCACCAGCCTCAGTTTCTTCTTCTGAGTCATCTGGGTTCAATGACCTGATATTCATCAGGATGACTGGAGATGGCCCAGGATGCATTGGGAGACCCTGATCATTTTAGGCTGAGGTCTTATCATATTGTCACTTTGAGTGAGTTAGGAATATGAATTGAATGAATATAAAAGTTAGAGAGCTTAGGGTCATGGTGGTAGAGGAAGAACCTGGAGGGGCAGTGGGAAGCAAAGAGTACTTGAACTCCCGACTATTTAGTACGGAGTTATGAGCAAAATTGCATTGAGAGCAAGAAAGCATGGCTAGAGATGCTGTGTCACCATGCAGAAGTCTGGTCCAGTGAGTACAAGAGAGAAGGACCAGAAAAGGAAAGTATTGAAGATGAAATATGTTCTTTTCAGCCTATGGATCAGGGATTCCCAAGTGCACAGTGGAATGGATTACTTAGCTTTGGAGCAGGATGTGGAGAAAGAGGGATTGAGAGAGATGGGAATAAGGAAGTAGTCGCTAGCAGACAGAGAATAGGTTTTGAACAATAGCAAGAGGGGTTCAGAATCATTGGGATGAGAAGGGAATAACAGAGTGGGGGTCAGGTTTGAGGGATGAGTTCAGGCATCCTAGAGGGATTTAGCCTCAGTCTGTGGACCCAGGGCCTTAGCCAGCTATGGGTAGCTGGAAGGAGGTGGGGAGACAATTGGCCCAGGGGAGCAAGTTGTAGAGTTTGTAAGTTTGCTTGGAGTTATAAGAAGCCATGGAAGATGCTTAGAGCATGACAGTATGGTTGTTCAGGGAGGGTAGGGAGACAAGAGAACTGCTTGGAAGAGGTTCCAGATAAATACATGGGCAGCTAGGTGGTGCAGTGGATAGAGTTACCAGTGCAGGAGTCAGGAGGACTTGAATTCAAATCTCACCTCAGACATTTGACACTCACTAGCTGTGTGACCTTGGGCAAGTCACTTAACCCCAATTGCCACATCCTGGGTCATCTCCAGTCATCCTGATCAGTATCTGGTCACTGGATTCAGATAGCTCTGGTGGAGAAGTGAGGCTGGTGACTTGCACAACCCTCCCTCATTTAAAACAAAAGTCAAGTGCAAATCATGTCATTATATCTCTGATGGCATGATCTTCTTCAGCAACGAGGGATGAACGCACACTAGACAATACATGGAGTAGGATGGATGTGTCTTCAGGGAGGAGGCCTTCCCTCCCACTGAAGTGCTTTGAATATTTACCCATCTAAGAATGACTCCCTCTCTACACGGCCACCTGTACTTATGGTTGCACAAGGAGTCATCCTTCTCAGTTGTAAAAAGGATTAAGATACCAATGGCACTGAGGGAAACTTTTTGTCTTAACTGCAAGTGTGGGGAGTGGTCCTAAAGGGAATAGGATGGCAACTTGGTTACTCTAACAATTCTGGAATTGTATTTTAAGATATCATAATTCTTTTAAATATTACCTAAAATTGTCTTAAGGTAGAGTCATGTTAGATGGCATGGGAAACTGTCTGTTATATCTCTCTCTCTCATAACTCCCTCTACCCCCTCAAACCCTCCACCCTACCGCAACTTAACTTGGATAGAGTTTGTTGAAGTATTGAATAAAATAACTTCTGCCAGACTTGAGCTAACATTGCAGAATGCACTATTAGTATTAATATTTTTCATCAACAGCTGTAATAGCTACATTCTAGCATTTCAAAGTTGCTGTAAGTGTCATGCGTGTGGTTCTATTTGGTCCCAGAGCGAAGATGTAAAAAAAGTTGCAAAAAGACCAACTAATTCTCTGGGACAGCAAAAATTCCCAACAATGAGAACTCTCCTGAAGTGGAGTGCACTCCCTTGAGAGGCAGTGGCTACCTCTCCTTGGAGACCTATCAGGGGAAGGAGGACCACTTATCTAGCTATGCAAGAGTCAATGTTCCCCTCAGATAACAGTTGGATTCACTGGCCTAAGAGGTCCCCAGAAATTCTCACATTCTGTGATTCTGATTTTTGTGATATTATCTGACAAATGACAGAATTCTATAGATTACCAAGAGATAGGGCAACAGTAAACATTCCCAGAATGATTCAAAAGAAAAAGAAAATGTAGAAAATAAAAAAAGAAGGCATAAATTTAGGCCAAATTAGATATTTTAGCATGGAACAAAAAACTTTCCATGATGTTTTTGAAAGTGAAATAGGACAGTAGTTAAAATGCAGTACCTGAAAGGGAATTTCTCCAAAGGAGTGGAAAATCTTTACCATAGATCCACCTTGGCATAACAAATAAAATGTGTATCTCTAAACCACCAAATTTCTAAACAGGAAGTCCGGTAATTTTTTTCTTCTCATAAATACAAACACTTGAGTGACCCTAACTAGTAAGCTTCATGTTGTGGTTTTGCAGTTATCCAAGGATGGGACCAGGGGCTCCTTCCTGAAATTTTTATATTGATGCTCCAGGGCACAAAACTTAACCTCATTCCACCAGGGTAGTATGCGTCTTTTGGTTGCCTTCAAATACCCCTGAAATAACCTCCTGAATATTAGGGTCAGAAACTTTACAGCTAGAAGAACTGTAAGACCTAATCCAACCCTGTCGGTATGCTGAGAAGCAACTTGGGTCCCTTCACTGAGGAGAAATGAGTTGTCTAAGGTCATTCAGTTAATGATGATAAGAGAGGGAGGGAAACACACTGCAGCAGGAAGGCTTTAGGTGAGATAGAAGGATGTGCTGGGGACGTGTTTTAGGTGTGGTAATGCACAAACTGGGAAGCTACTTCAGTTCCTGTCCGGTTAGAGATGGAGGTGAATACAGCGACGACTATGGGGAACAGCTTTTATGAGCAGACTACGAAGACACATAAGCCACCAGCCCCTTCCTTGGAGTTGGCAGACTCTCAGGCTACTTTTGCTCCCTCCAATCCCCTTCTCTCCATTATCCAAGAAAACTTAAAAAAATGTCTGTTACCCAAAGACCCTGAGGACATGCTCTATTTCCCTTCAGAGAGGTCCCAGCTTCAGTACATAATGCCCAAAAAATAAGTGGGCTAGACAACTTCTCTGCTTTCCTTTTATTGTGAGATGTATAGTGAAGGAATATATGATTTTTCCCTCATTTCCTATTGAAAAGTGAACTATGAATGGTTAAATAACTCTCTGACTTTAGAGAGAACCATGGGAGAGGTAGGAAGAGAAAATACAATGTATTCCTGACAAAACAACTTTAATATTTTACTTGCTACTTTTCTTCAAATACTGTAATTCCCTTTAACTCTATCTTTTAGGCAGTAAAACCTATAATCTTCCAGTGAATCCCAGTCTCTCTTAGGGGTGTGCTCTAGAGGGTTCCATAGGATTCAAATGGGCACCCAAAGGCCCTCTACTCCTTCTTCTTACACCCACCGATCCTCTCCCACCCCCATCTTGAGCAGGCTTCCAGGCCACAGTGGTGAAAGCTGGCTGCAGAGTCAGTGCCTTGGGGTTACATACTGAGCCCAGAATAGAGCTTGTCTTTTGAAAGACAGAAGTCTTCAGCTCCTGGTCACAGGTGATATGGTGGTCTAGTCAGAATGGTGGCCAAAGGAGACACCAGGTGGAAGACTTTCTTTGTGATCTTTTAGAATCCTCCCTCCCTACCACACACACCTCCCTACCACACACACCTCCCTACACAACCCAAGATCTCCAGAAAGGGCTGTAAAGAATTCAGAGAAGTTTGCATTTAAACACTTGCAACTTACAGGGTCTTACCCTTTCTTATTCTCAGAAAATCATATTCTACATGCATGCATGCATGCAAGCAGTCTCACACACACACACACACACACACACACCCTCTTTTCAAAACCAAATGCCTCATCTCTAGCCTTCTACAGAAGCAGAAGCTGAACTCAGGGAAATCTCAGATAGCCCAGGACACTTTAGGATAAACAAAGACCCCAGGTTCTCTCTTTGGAAAAGATCTGATATCGAGCTTTCTCTGTAGAATGAAATGCTCTGACTCATTTGAGGGGTTCTAGGCATGCACACAGAGAGATGTTTGACCTTCTCAAAGTCCCTGACAAGATCGGCAGCCATCTTCCCATTCTGTATACAACTGGCCTGATCTGGAGTTTTTTTCTGAAAGAATTGTGACTTTAAAATACATTCATGTTTCAAACATTCATGTGTAGTTGGACATATTGACACACAATAGCTCATTGGAGTCCTTTCAGTTCTGGACACTATCAGGTTCTCCACTTTCATACTGCCCTGTCCCCACCCTGTATCTTCTAGTCTCCTGAGAAGGCTGGATGTCTTCTACTTACTGCCAGGCACCCACTTCCCACTCTCCCAATGCAGTTTCCATAGAATCTGCCAGAAGGAAGAGGCTCTTGTTGGGAGGACAATTAGGAGAAAGGCTTGCTGTTCTCTGCCTGTCCTGTCTCACCTGCATCAGCAGCATTCTTTTTCCTCTCTCAGGAATTGTTGCTTAATATTCTGTTATACAAAAAATCTTGTGACTGAGGAGAAAACGAAAGCTACTCTGTGCCGGGGTAATTCAGGAAGAGGGAGGATCCAGAGCCTTCGTGTAAGCAGAGAACACAGACACACACCCAAGCCCTTCCTGCTGTTACTTCTGTGTTGCCTGTTCTACTGGGGATTGAAGGGGTAGGAATTCTCACTCTAGCTGCAGGGGAGAAAAACCAGGGAAGGACTGGTGGCTAAGGTGGGTGTGAAAGGGAAAAGGAATAGTTCTTGTACTCCAAAGTAGGCCTGCAAAACATACTGCCCATGGTATATTGTGCAGGATTGTTTTATATCTCCTATTTTTTTCAAGGGCCCCCAGAAATCCTTTGGTGGGCTGTAAGCAATGCCCATCCCCAATGTTTTGCAGGCCTGCTATAAATGTACAAAGCAGAGTCAGGTATTGGACTAGTATAAATGAGAGAAAGAAGAGGTGAGGGGTCTATGAAAGAGGGAAGGGAGAATCCTATAGTGACAGGCTACCAGGAACTTCCCTTCAAGGATATTATCCCAAATTCTGGATCTTTCCATTCTTTTAACACATCAAAATTTACCTCTAAGGCCACACTCTCCTTCCACAAAATAAAGGGAAATAGTCCTTGATTTAGAGAATCTGAGTTCAAATTTCAGTTGCATCACTTAGCATGTACATCACCTCGAGTAAGACCCTTAACTTGAATTTTAAAATAAGAGGAGAGGATTTTTCTTGTGGCTTTTTTGTCATTTAGATTCCTTGCGATTCCCTTTAGGATTTTCTTGGCAAAGCTACTGAAGTGGAATGCCATTTCCTTCTCAGTTCATTTTACTCAAGGGGAAACTGATGCAAACAGGGTTAATCTGGTCAGTCACAAAGTTAGTGCCTGAAGTTCAATTTGAACTCAGATCTTTCTGATCATTTTGTGCATCTGTGTCTCACTTAAATCCAATACACTTGAAAGGGAGGACATCATCCTCGTGATGTCATTGGTCTTCTTCTAGAATGAAGGATAAACAATAGACAACAATTCTGACTCTAGGCCTAGTGTTCTGTTATCTGTGTCACCAGCCACCCATCGTGAAGCAGGGAGGGCATTAATTGTTATGAAGAAGGTAAGGCCTTCAGTGGTTAAGAATCAGCAAGTGCAAGCCATTGCCTGTAGAAGTAAGTCTCAAATTCTATGTCCTCCTTAGCCTGACCCCAGTGAACCTTCACACACTTCCCTAAAGAACCATACAATAACATTCTTTCAGGCCACTGGGCTCACAAGCTAGGTGAGACTTTTGACTCCTCACTTTCTATCACTCCCTGTATCCTATCTGTTACCAAGACTCTTTGTACCAAGACTACAACATCTCCTAAATGTCAGCTTCTCTCTACTCATATAACCTTCAATGCCTGGTAGGCTCTCTTCTCTCATCCAGATCTGGGCTACCGCAATTGTTTTCTAATGAGTTTCCTGCCTTCAAGTCTCTCCCAACTTTAATCCTTCCTAAACTCTAATCCCTCTTCCACTACACTGCCCAAGTGATTTCCCTAAATTGCAGGTTTAACTATATTCTCCTACTCAACAAACTGCAATGACTCCCTTTCACCTTGAGAATACTCCCTGTTAGACATTGAAAGTGCTTTGCAGCCTGACCAAATCTTGTAACACTTTTCTTCACCAGATGGGCTCAGTGGCACTGGACTCTTTTCAAGCTGTTTCTCCTGTCTCCCTTGCCTTTTCACTGCCCGTCCACCAAGGCTGGAATGATTTCCTTCTTCATGAAAGTCTGCTGGCTTTCCTAGCTTTTTTCAAGACTCAGGTGAGATTCTGTCTTGTCAGAGACCTTTCCTAACTCCTGATCTCTCAACCTCAGTGCCTTTCCTCTGAGATGTCATGATTCCTAGCCCCAGATTATATTTCTCTTTTTTAACTGTTAGAAGACACTCTGTTTTCCGGAGCTAAGGCCCAGCAAGCAAGCAGTACCTTGATCTTGGCATACCAGCAATGCTTTGTGCTCAACTTCTGGAAGAACTCTGTCACAGAATTGTTTTGCTCTAGCAGCAGGTTGTACCTGAGCTTGGACAAATCACTGCAGGAGCCATGTTCTGGTCATGAAACCCTGCTATGAATCAAAGATGTCTCATTGTTTATGTTACCTCTCCTTGTTAGGGCTGTAGCTCACTGTGTATTCATTCATTTATGAAGATTTGGCCTCACTAAAGTATGTGTTCTCCTAGGCAAGGCCCTGACACATTTGTCTAGTTTCGCTCCTCCAACAGAATAAAGAAAGTTGTTTTTGTTTTTTTTCTTTTACTTATGACCACTGTCAGGTCTCTGGTTTTATTTTGACTTCCTTCTATTTTATTTCTTAGAATTATCTGTGGTTGTGATAAACTGTGTGAGCTCTTTGGTCTTTTCAGCATTAATAAGTATTGCATAACTTCTGTGATTTTTGTGATTTGTTTTCAGATTTGAAAGAAATTAACTTCCATTGAAACTTGAAGGCAGAGATAGTGTTTTTATTTTGGAAAATTAATCAATTAATTTTTAGTTTTCAATATTCACTTCCATAAGATTTTGAGTTTTGAATTTTCTTCCCTTCTCTTTCCTGCCCTCTTCCCTGGATGTCTTGCAATCTGGCATAGGCTCTACTTATACATTCTTATTAAACATATTTTTGCATTAGCTATGATGTAATGAAGAACTAGAATTATTGGGAGGCAGGGTTGGATCCAAAATGGCAGAGTGAAAGCAGGAACTGACATGAGCTCTCCCCCAAACTCCTCCAAATACCTCTATGGAGTGAATGTGAACAAATTCTAGAACGGTAGAATGCACAAAGGGATAGAGTGTAACAGATTACCAGTCTGGGACAGCCTCAGGTAGGACAGGAGGGGTTCTCTTGCTCTGAACTGATATAGAAGTACAGAACATGTGAACTGCACCAGCACAGACTCAACCATAGCAGGCCAGAGCAGACCACAGCAGACTGAATCACTGTAGGTAGTGGTACTTCCCAGACCTCCCAGCATAGGATGGGGTGGGGTAAACTTGGTGAGAGAGAATCCTGTGCAGGACCAGTGGCAATGAAAATAGCTACTCCTGCAACTATCAGCCCAAAGACTGAATGTTTGAAAATCATTTATTTAAACTTCCAGGAGCCAAGGTGATTGAGTAAACCTCAAATCTCTCTCACTGTCCCTTGTTGGCTTGAAAAACTCAGAGAATACTGCCTCAAGAAAAATCCTGGAAAGTGGAGCCAGCAGAAAGATGGGGTAAGGCAGTCTTTTAACTCTAGCTCAGGAGGCTTAGGGGATTAACAGGAAATCTCCCTCTTGCTGTGGTTAAGGGGGATCATTACAGGATGGGAGGTGTCCTGGTAAGCCAGCAATAAGCCCCACCGAAGGGGACCAGGAGGAGATCTTGAATTCCAGGGCGAAAAAAGAAGGCAAGGGCCAACACCAGGCACACACCACCTACAGCTGAGTACCAGGTAAAATACCAGACCACTACACCATCCAACTGCAAACACCTGAGGCCCCAGCACAGAAAGTCAGTAACCAGGCTCCTAGTCCCCAGTCAAAAGTCTGGGACTGTGATCCCTGGGTCCCAGAAGCAGAGATCAACTATAAAAGGCAGAGAAAAGGGCAAACAGCATGAACAAGGAGAATAAAGAAAATCATTGACTCTAGAGAAATATCTTGGTGACAAGGAAGATCAAAACACAAATTCAGGAGAGGATAACATGGTCAATACACTCATATGAAACCTCAAAAAGGATTTTAAAAGTCAAGTAACAGAAGTAGATGAAAAAATTAAAAATTCAATTGACAAAATGGAAAAAAGTACACTGAAGAAAACAACTTAAAAAGTACAATTAGTCGAATGGAAAAGGAGGTTCAAAAGCTAACTTAAGGAAATAATTTGTTAAAAATTAGAATTGGGCAACTGGAAGCTAATGACTTTATGAGATATCAAGAATCAGTCAAACGAAATCAAAAGAA
>JAQQSK010011757.1:0-12147 GCA_028658325.1 Potorous gilbertii
AGAACTTCCTTTATCCTGTGAATCCTGAATTAATCCTCTGGCCTTTGGGGGATTGGATTAAAACTTGGCCCTGCTTCTCCTAAGTCTTCGCTCCAACAATGGGCCAACTGTCGCGGGACTCTAATCCAGTTGGGGTCCATTCAGGCAGGCGAGAGAAAATATCAGAAAACACATTTCTGGGCCAAGTTAAATTTAGATTTATTCAGCTGGAGCTAATTGTAATCTTTATTTGCTCCCAAGTGAAGGCTTCTTATCGTTCTGATTATAGCTGAGAAAATTAATTTTTATTCTGCCATAAAGGTGGTCATAACGATCCGGGTTCAGGCAGGGAGATTACTTTAATAAGATTTACAGGCTGGTGTTGGAAGCCGTTGGCTCTTCTTAGCTTGCGGCCGTGGTGGGAAGGGCCCAAGAGAAGGTGGGTGACTGGGGTTGGGGGGAGCTGTGGGCCAAACCAGCCCATTGGCATGCGTCTGGAACTTCGCAAAGGACAGCTTTGAAAGTCAGCAGAGAGCCCAAGGCTCTCTTCCATTCCTGTCTTGCAGAGAACGTGCTGGGAAGAAATGCACAGCCCAATAGTAAACACTTAATGTCTTTTTGTTCTTTTGTAAGATCATTGTGCGGCCACAATGGTAGACGGGCCAAACCAGGTTGAGGGTAACCCATTGGTGAGTTAGGGGGCTGTCTACCCCAAGCATATGAAAACTCCCTCTGGAGCAATGGGCAGATGAGAACAATTTAGTCCAACAGCCATGAAGGCAGCTGAAGCAGGTCCTATGGAGCACTTAGAGCTTGGTCAGGTATGAAGATGCCAAGGTCATCCACTGTGTCCTGGGCCATCGCCAGTCATCTTTTGTCTTGCCACTAGACTTCTATGACTCCAGGAGAGTGAAGCTGATGATTTTGTACAATTTTGCCTCCCTTAAATCTAATTCATGCCCAAGTTGAGACATCACCCATGATGTCACGGGTCCTCTCCCAAACAACATTTGAAGACTTGGCTTGTGTGTAAGGAGGCTGAGCAATTACTTCCTTCCTATGGAGGAAAAAACAAGAGATGATGACATGAATGAGAGAAGGGATGTGGGTCAGATAGAAGGAAGGACTCTGTGATAGGATGTTAGATGAGGTATTTGAGACGAGAGTTACTCAGTCCCTTGATCACAACTCAGTCTCAGAGCTGGACAGGACCCTAGTGATAGTCTCTTCACAGAAGCTTAAGCTTAGAGTTAGTAAGTCTGTTGGAGACCTTCTAATGTAGCCCCTTCTTTTTCTAGATGAGGAAAATGAGACCCTGAGGTATGAAGTGACTTGTCTGTATTCCCCCAGGCATTAAGAGGCAGATTCAGGATTTGAGCCCAGTTTAGCAGTGAACTGTATTCAAAGAGAATTATTTGCCATAAATGGCCCAGATCAAGGTGTCTAATCCTTTCCTTAGTGGCCCTGTGTGTGTGGGCTACCAGTGTGTGGGCTACATGCTTCTAATGATACTATTTATCGCTTTCATCTCCAGTGAGCTGTTCCTCAAACTCAACATTCCATCTTCACCTCCATGCTTTCATCCAGACCAGTTCCCCTGCCTGAAATGCCCTCTTTCTTCACCTCTGCCTCTCTGAATCTCTGTCTGCCTTTGCAGTTCAGCTCTGGTGGAACCTTTCATAGAGTCTTTATAGTGGGGAATGAACGCCCTCTTTCCTGGGTTCTAATCTTGCCTTTGATATTTATCATCCGTGTGACCTTGGGCAAGTCACTTATCTAGAAATTAACTGACATAAATGAAGGGTCTGGACAAAGTGGCCTCTGAGATCTCTTATAAGACTGGATTGAAAATCTAGGGCCATCTGTCCCTCTTCAACTTGCCTTATATTAACTTATCTGTGTACATATAGCATCCTTGGAGCTTCTTTTTGTTTTTGGATCTTTGAGTCTCATAGCAAGGGTTGTATCTTGCATGTAGTAGGTGCTTAATAAATGTCAACTGAGATGGAATAAAATGAAGGAAAAGTCATAGAGTGTAGAATAGCTAAAAGGGGGTAAGAAGACTGGAAAGGCAGGAAGACTCAAGCTTGAAATGGAGGGGTTTATCTGGAGTTGAAAGTAGGTAGGAAGGTGGGTAGAGTCAGGCAGAGGAGGAGCCCTTCATCTGATAATTTCTTGTTTCAACTACTTATACTTGCCAGCTCCTTATTAAATTCAGTTGTTTTTCTGATAGTGTCAGAATTCTGTCAACACCCTCTTAATTCAACACCCTGGTACAAACCCCCAACTGTCCCATTCTAGTTAGAACTCTGGTCTTCTTAATAGGTATTCTTAATTCGGATTAAATTGGGCAGAATCCCATTCTCTTTTTCAGAGTCCTTACCCAGAACTGCCCAGGTTGGGTTCTGTTCAGGGTTCTGACTGTGAGCTGGCTGAGGTTTTGTTTATTGCCTTTGGACCTGGCTTTTAAGATCTTTCACCCTGCACCAGGACTCAGGTACTTTAATGAAAGGGAAGAGTTAGGAAGCTTTATCATCTGGGAGCCAGAGACTCTTCCTCCTGCAGTGAGTGCATTGACAAAGGGAAGAAAGCACTTTCATAAAAACTACAGATTGTCACAGGTGGGAACATGATAGATATGGGCAAAAATGAGTTTCTCTTCCTTTTATGATTTCTCAGGGTGAACATAGAAGGCAAAAGGAAAGGAAGGAATTCAGATATAAAGATCTCCATCAGCTTGGCAGTGCTTTCTTAACATAAACAGTTCGTGCTGCTCTCAGTGCTTGGTCTTTAGAGCTCAACTGCCCATGTTTATTCCGGGAAGAGGCAAGGATGTACTGTGGCAAGCTCTGGAGACTCAGGAGCCGAATTCAAGTCATACTCTGCTGTTTAATCCCTATGGGACCTTGGGCAAGTTGCTTTGTTTTCCTGAGAAATTTTCGGTAAAATAAAAGCATTTCTCTAATGATTTAAGATTTGTGAAGTACTTTATCTCATTTGATTCTCGGGACAATTCCAGGAGATTTTTAATATGCTTTTGAGACGTGAGGCAGACAGAGTAGTTGAATGAGGAACCCAGGGTAACACAACTAGCAAGAATCTGAAGACAGATTTGGACTCTGTGTTTCCTGGCTCTATGAACTGAGCTGCCTCCTTTAGAGAGTAGGATTTAGAACTGGGAGAGACTTTAGACACCACTGAGTCCAAGGTCCTTGTCTTACAGAGGCGCATGCTAAAGCCCAGAGAGGGGATCAGAACTGGTATTTGAACCCAAATTTTCCTGACTTCATTCAGGGCTCTTTGGGCATGGTTCCTGCCCTCAGGGAGAGTTTAATAGGAGGATAAAACACTCAATATAGGATTTTTTTTGGAGTATCAGATAGGGCGTTCTTTGTGAGGAAACTCCCTTTACCAAAGCAGATTGCCACCCATTCTAAAGTTTAGACTTTCTTCTATATTACACTGCCTCTTAAATTAGGTTTTATGGAGCACACATGGAATCAGAGAATTATCAAGCGGGAGTGTGCTGGAGTCAGCCGAGCTGCTTGTTAAATTTTCAGTATGTGCATTTACAAATCAGCAATCAGGAGATACTACAAATCTGGGCTCAATTTATTGTTTCATTGCTTGTCTAGACTTATGAAAGTGATGAAGAATTTCCTCACCAGAAACTCCCCATAACTGTGAAATCACACGTCCTGACCACAATTCCCCCCTCCAGATTAAATTGATTTTGTAGGCTTATTTATTTAGCACATGTGGGAAAATTAGTAATGCAGATTAAACTTAGAAGTGTGTCAAATGTTTTCAGAGAACCAGTTGTTAAACATTTACCAGCACACTCCCCTGACTGGGGGACCGCAGCAGTCCTCTAAGTCAATATTCTGTTTTTTACAGCAGTCCACATATTGCAATCTCTTCTTGAATACTCCCAGTGAGAGGGAATTCACTACCTCATTAAGTAGCCGATGTCGTCCTTGGACAACCCTCACCGTGATACCCTTCTTCCTCCTGGTGTGTGTCAGATTTGAGGGTGAGTGTTGTGTGGTACATAGAGAAATGAGCTAGTAAGACCTGAATTTAAGTCCTGGCTCTGAAACAGACTGACTGTGTGACACTGGACAAGTCAAGGTGACCCCTCCGTGTGCTAGGCAGCTGTCTAAGACTGTGTATTGAAGCCAAGGTGCTGACCAGCTTTGGTAGATGGAGTTTCTTCATCCAGAAGTTACTTGAACCAGGGAAATCACTGGTCCCGTTTTCAAATCATCAGCAAGTATTTACTAAGTATTTACTGTGTGTCAGGCACTATGCTAAGGGCTGAGGATACAAAGGAAAGCAAAATTACATCCTTCCCCCAAGGAGCCTAGAGTCTACTGGAGGAGCTTGGCCTCTCTCTTTTATTATGTGAAAAGTTGCCAGTCTTTCATTCTCACTCACTGCTCCTAATTCTACCCTTTTGGAGTCTGGAGAATCAACTTAATACCCCTGCCCCGTGACAATCCTTCCGAGTTTCTCTTTTCCAAATGAAATCTCCTTAGTATAAATAAGATTTCAGGAGGCTGGTTAAAGTACTTGAAACCAAGCCATTTTAAAACACAGTTGAAAGGATAATTACCGGCCTTATCTGTTCATCAAAGCAGGTCCTCTAGAGATTATTACTTGGCAGTACTTTGTTAGTCTGGTTCTAGTTACTCTTTGTGCTTAAAATAATAGACTTTCTGCCTTTCAAGAGATGTTCTGGCAAATTCAAACCAGCTTCCCCCAATGAGTCTGAATTAGTGAAGTTTTCTTGTATACAAAGGGAAAGCAAATTTGTCCGAAGCTCTGTGGCAGAATGGTGTGCTTGATCACTCCCAGTGTGTTTAATCAGGTGAGCCCTGGTGGGTTTGCTATAGCCAATTATGTAATTACTGAAGACTCTTACCCAGAGCAAAGCAATTCATTATGGAGAATAGTGAGCCAACCTTGATGTCAGGAAGACCCTGGCACATATTGGTTGGGTGACCCTGAGCAAATCATTTTATTTTGGTGTGTGTGTGTGTGTGTGTGTGTGTGTGTGTGTCTGTGTCTGGGGAACACTCCAAGATTATAAATTGCAGAGTAGGTACGAATTTACATAGGTAGAAGGAATTTCCTCATCAGAAACAGTAAAATTGCAGTCCTTGACCCTCTTAAAAAAACAAAAACCCTTTGTCTACCTCAGTTTCCTTATTTGTAAAATGGAGATGATGATAGTTCTTGCTTCCCAGGGTTGGGCATGTTTGCTCTCTCTGAGCACCTGCTTTCTCATTCTTTAAAGAGAACCTAGGATTGTATGATTTGTAAGACCCTTTCCAAATCTATTTCTATGACTGATCCTGTGACCCGTGTGGGCTTCTATTAGCAACTCTCTTGCTCAGGTATAGCCTTCTTTAGTCTTCCAAATGAATTTCATTTATTCAATATATATCCATATATATTCAATGCTATTCTAATTAAATGACCAAAAAATTATTTTACTGAATTAGAAAAAACAATAACGAAATTCATTTGGAAGAACAAAAAGGCTCTATTTGAACAAGAGATTTGTTAATAGAAGCCCACACTCTGCTGAGGGAACATTGAAACGGTTGAGTTAACAATGACCACTTTTTATGGGAAGGTCAGTCTGAATTAGCAACAAGTCCTATGTATGAAATGAATTATGGAACTGCTTTTAATAAAATTCATTTAGAAACGTTTAAATGCTTATTTTTAACTCACACCTTTTTCTTACAACAAATGTTGCTGAAAGACAGGTAGGAGAGAGGGGATATCCCTATTTGGTACAAGGGGAAACTTCTATTCAGAGTGTTTGAATGACTTGTCTGAGAACATAAAATGAGTTGGTGACAGGGCTGGAACCCCTCCCCAGGGCTCCTCCTCTACCACCTCCTGTTAGAGTAAGTCACCGCCCAATCAGACAATGAGATAGTTGGTAGAAGCACACAATGTTTTCCGCCTCCAATTTAAACAACCTCTTAGGTGTCCAATTTAGAACAGATATAAATGGAATATGAGACAAGGTCATCATAATTTCCTGCTGCTTAACAGCTGATGGTGCCTATAGGAGATCAGAATTACTGTCAGAAAGATGTATATAATCCGTTTAATAATGTTCTCTTTCCATCTGGTGCCCTGTGGAAGTCTCCCATGTTGGCTAACAAGATCTACCTTTCTCTTCCTCTCTCATCTCCTTCATCTTTTCCTTTCCAGTTTAAATCAAAGGGGAGCTGTCTGGATGAGATGTGATTGGCTTGAGTTTTGTAATGGTTGGGGGCCTGGAACTTTCCAACTCGCAAAGAGCTGTGGGACGCCACTGTCCCCTGTCCTGATCTTGGGCTGATTGGATGCCCATTCAGCACTCTGTTCCCTCTCCCGCTCTTACTGGCTCTAGTTTCAGACATAGTTGTAGGAATTCTTTTGGCCCGTGGTGTGAAATATGAAGCGAAATGATTTCTCTCGTCTTTTCCTTAATACTGTTGATAAAACTCTGACTGTGCTGTCCCTCTAAGTTCATGACACTTATTCCACAAACCATCAAACACACACATACACATACACACACACACACACACACACACACACACCTTTTTGTGTTTTGGGGGGAGCAGTGGATCTCAGTGAAAAAGGCATAAAATTTGGAGCCAGAAGACCTGGGTTCAAATTTGGACACTAGCTTTCTGTGTGCCCTATGGTAAATCACTTACCATCTCTGAACTTTGGTCTCTCTAATCAAAGAATTGAGGTGGTTGGACTAGGTGACTTCTATTAATGGCCCTTCTGCCTCTGATGATCTGGGACTCTACTGTGGGAATTCAGAGAATGGGGAGGTAGATGTGGCTTGACTGGTCAAGAAAGGATTCATGGCAGAGGCAAGACCTAAAGTTCTCTTATATAGGCAGAGATCCAGGTGACTCCCTTAATGGAGAAGTTATTTTCTTATTCCTTGGCTGGGGTGGGTAGATGGTGTGATAGAGTGCTGGGTCTGGAATCAGGAAGACCTCATTTCAAATCCAGCCTCAGACACTACCTATGTGACCCTGAGCAAGTCATTTCATCCTGTTGGCCTCAGTTTCCTCATCTGTGAAAGGAGTTGGAGGAAGACTGAAATCTTATGGGCCTTATGACAGGTGAATATGAGTCAAAAGTCAAATAGAATGTGCTAAAGACAAAGTGGTGGTGGGGTGTCCCCCCAAAGTGTGAAAAGAGAGAGACAGAGAGACAGAGACAGAGACACAGAGAAGAGAGAGAAAGAGAGAGAGAGAGAGAGATATAGACAGAGAGAGAGAGAGAGAGAGAGAGAGAGAGAGAGAGAGAGAGAGAGAGAGAGAGACAGAGAGGAGAGACAGAGAGACAGACAGGCTTCGCAGAGGAGGTAGCACTTATTCTGGGTGCCAAAGGATAAGAATCATTTTGACAAGTGAAGATTATATGAATGGATGGAGTAGGAGTTAGGGAGGGGCAGGAGTAGGCAGCAGGTTGGGGTGGAAGCCCCCAGCTCAGGAGTTAGGCTTTGGAACCAGATTCTCTGACTCCAAAGCCAGCTTTCTTCCCACTGTACCACACTGGGTTGGAGTCTGGGTTGTGCCCCTAAAATCTTATGTGTGACACTTTAACTTTTCTGGACCTCAGTTTCCTCAACTGTAAAATAAGAGAGTTTTACTTACTGGTCTTTCAGGTTCCTTCCAGCTCTAAACCTATGTTGTTATGGGTCTATAAATACTTTCTTCTGTGAGCCTCAACTTACTCATCTTTGAAATGGAACACTTGAGTGAGAGTAGTTCTGAATCTCAGCCCAGTTCTAATTGTCTATGGTTCTGCGATGACTCTTCAGATACAGCCATGAGGCAGAGACTGCGTCATTGCGTAGTGGAGGGATAGTACCATGGGAGGCTGCTGTGTACAGAGGCTTTAGAGTTGGGAGACCTGAGTTCAAATCCTTGTCGTACCAGATTGCCCTTCAAGGTCTTGCCCTGTGATACCATTATGCTAAACTGTTGGCTATTCCATCATTTTCAGTCGTGTCTGACTCTTTGTGATCTGATTTTGGGTTTTCTTGGCAGAGATACTGGAATGATTTGGCATCTCTTTCTCTAGCTCATTTTACAGATGAGGAAACTAAGGCTAAGAGAGTTAAGTGATTTGCTCAGGGTCACACAGTTGATAAATGTCTAAGGCCAGATTTGAACTCAGGTCTTCTTGACTTGGTGCTCTATCCACTGCACCACCTAGCTCCCCTATTATACTAAACACAGGCAGGAAAGGGAGTGGGAGTGGGCAACTCATGGTACAGTCTGACCAAAATAGAACATATGAGGGAGGAGTACCTTATATGAGATCAGAAAGGTATGTACCTGCCAGATGGCAAAGAGCCTGGAATGCCCCAAAGAGTTTTTATCTTACCCTAATGTATAATGTGGAGACACTAAAGTTCATCCAATCTTAAATCAATAAGCGATTATTGAACACCTACTGCAGGCCAGGCACAAGGCAGGGGATCATTACAGTGACCCTTAGGAAAATGACTTTGGTAGCTGAAGGGAGTGTGGATTAGAGAGGACGATGACTGGAGGCAGGGAGGTCAATGAGGAAGCTATTGCCATAGGCCAAGAGAAAAGTGTAGGAAAGACCTGGAGAAACTGGTTGACATCCAGAAGGAGGAATCCGTGATGGGCAAGGGGTCTCCAGTTCATGATTCTGGGGCCATCCAGCCTAGAGAACAGAAGACAAAGAGGGGAATATGTCTTAGTAGCCTCTTTCTACTTGGTCTCTGAAGGCAGAACCAGAATGGTGGGTGGAAACTGCAAAAAGGCAGATATAGACTGGCTATGAGAAAATCTTCCTAACGAGCAGAGCTGCCATCCCAGAGTAGAGGGGGCTGTCTCCAGCTGGCAGGCTCCCACATCTTGGGGATCTTCAGGTAAAGGCTGGATGAGCAGTTATCAAATATGGTGCTGGATACAGAGTAGTTACATAATGCATGGTTCTTGTTCAAGTCTGGATTAGACTGGATGGCCTGTGAGGCTCCTTCCAACTCTGCCATTTGTGATTCCATACAAGGAAGAGATCTTGAACGAGGCTGCAGTTGGTCTAAGGTGATGGATAGCATATTCGTTATGGCTATTGAGCTGATGTATTTTTTTCAAATGCCTGGTGGTAGAACAAGTCCCAGAAGCCTCCAGCTCACTTCTACGAGAGCTATCTTTTGGGAAGTACTTTGGGAAGTAGGGAAAGAAACTCCACAACAGAGGAACCCTAGAATCTTCTCTTATGGTACATGGCCAATACTTCCACGCCCACCACTGAGCATATTTTGGTAATACCTGCTCTTTTTCCATTTCAGTCATTTCAGGGGACTTCCTTCCCAGAACTGAACCCCTCTCTTGTAAAAAAAATAGATGATTAAGCCAAAACAAAGGATCTAGTGACTGACAGTGAATGCAACATTTTGTCCCTGTAGTCCCCCACCTCTGCTGAGAGATAACCAGAGGTTTTGTCATCTTGATGTTCTCATTTCCATCATTGTGGTCCTTATGTATATTGTTATTCAATTCATGGGTCTTCTCATTCATTCATTCATCAATGGGTCAGGCTCCATGGCTCCATGCGTCTACAGAGTGTTACAGTTCAGTTGTATTGGTGGTAGTGAATGATGAGGCAAATCTTTGTAGAAGAACTCCAGGGTCAAAGCTGTGTTCTTTGTGTCTAGAAACTGATCTGCAGGGGAGCACAGATAGCAATACAGAAATCCCTTCTATGTGGAGTCTTGTGAATAGGAAGCAGCATGGAAATGTGGGAAGTGGTGAGTTCTGAAGTCAGAGGACCTGGGTTCAAATTCTGGTTTTACTTCTTGCTAATTGTGTGACCTTGGGGAATTCAGTTAACTTCTCTGGACCTCACCTTACTCAACAGTATATTGAGAACATTTATACTAGATGTTCTTCTAATGTTCCTTCCAGATTAATATAATAATAATAGGTTACATTTATATAGTGCCTACTGTGCACTGTACTAAATGCTTTACAATTATTTTTTTTGATTCTATCATTTTTGATTCTTATAGCAACTCTGGGAAACAGAGGAGGAAACTGAGGCAGATAGAAATGAAGTGACTTGCCAAGGGTCTCACAGCTAGTGAGTGTCCGAGCCCAGATTTGAATTCAGGTGTTCCTGACTGTAGGCCACCTGCTCTATCCAGCTACCCCAAAAGCATAGGATCAAAATCAATGATCCTATCATTATTCCATGAGAACATGCTATTTACCCAAATAGAATTTAAATTTCTTGAGGGCAGGGACTATTTTATTTTTGTCTTTTTGTGTCCTTGGAGCCTGGTACACAGTAGGTGCTTAATAAAAGCTTGTTGATCAATTGGTTGATTATAGTGAGAATTTCTGGTTTTGGAACTATACCCTGTGTACTTTGTGAGTAGTTTTATTCCAAGGAGTAACTGGTTTTTTTTTTTTGGTGAAATCTTTTGACGTCTTCCTGAAGCAAGTTGACATTTCCTCTGGAAATAAAAAATGGATATTCATGTTTCTGGTGGCTATTGTTCGGTGGGCTGGATAGTCTGTTATGGGGTCTAGCTATGACAAATACAGTAACAGTAACAAATGACAACAATGACCCCTGACATTTGCATACTGCAAAGACTGATTATGTCTTTCTTTATATTCCCATGGCTTAACACTGTGCCTGGTACACAGTAAGTGCTTAATAGATGTTGATATTTGCAAAGTGCTTTATGTGATCATCCATCTAGAGACAGAAGGGACCTCAGAGGCCATGTAGGGATGAGAAAACTTAGGTCCAGCGAGGCTGTGACAAGTGTCATAGAATCAAGGTTGTGCTGGAACCACCTCCAATTGGCTCACGAGCCTGTTGTTAAATTTTCAGCGTGAGCATTTACACCTTAGAAATGAGAAATTGCTACAAATCAGGGTTTGATTTATTGTTTTGTTGATTGTGTAGACTTAAGAGGGTGATGGAAAACATGTTAATAATGCTAATTAAACATAAAAGTCTGTCCTGCTTTTTGGAGAGCCAGTACTTAAATGTTTACCTGTATAACCCTGTATAAGACCACACAGGCTTAGAATTTAGAACCTTTAAAGTTACCTAGTTCAGTCACTGAATTTTATCAGCAAGAACATTGAAGCTCAGACAAGCTAAATAAAATGCCCCAAATAATTTAGTATTAAGTGGCAGAGCTAGGGTTTGAATCCGATATTCATTATCTCATTTGATTCTCATAACAATCCTGTGAGATAGACGGTGTTATCATTCCCATTTTACAGTTGAGGAAACCGAGGCACAGGGAGACATAAAGTGACTTTCCCAGGGTCACACAGCTAGGAAGTATCTGAGGCTCAATTTGAACCCAGGACTTCCTGACCCTAAGTCTAGTGCTTTTTCCAGTCTCCACACCCATTGTGATGTCTTTGAGCATCTGTGTACTTTGACTCCTTCTCCAGTTTGTCCTTGTTAGGCCTCCTGAAGACTTTTGGATTTCCTTCTCCATCCACACTTTGTTCAGTGGGTGCTTGGAAGCAGAGAGGTGAACGGTAGCTGCCTTTCAAACAGATGTGGGTCCCAAGCAGCTGCTCTTCCTGCCCCTTTGAGGCTGGGCATCAGACCAGGAGCATGGGCCTACCGTGCTTTAGCAGAACACAGTGCTCTCTGTATACATTCCCTGGGCTTCATCAAACGCAGCTCAATTCAGATGTCATATTTGGTAACAGTCTGGTTCTGGGACAGAATGGAGCCTGTCAGCCAATGTTTATGGTTTTCCATTGGGCTTTTCAGACAAAATTTGTATCACCTTCCCTTGGAATTACAGGGGACGGCAGTGCCGGCAGCCGCCTGCTTCCATTTCAGGGGATGTGGAGAATGAAAGGGAAGAAAATGCTGCCTTAAAGTTCCCCTAAATCACTCTTTGAGAGATGTCAAATATCTGCATAAAAGATAAAGAAGATAATAAACCTCTCCAAGATGAAAAAGCAAGTGTGTTTAAGAATTGCATTGGCTATGATCTTGCTTTCAGTCCCTGGAAGGTTGCCAGGGTGTAAATTGCTCCTGGTTGGGGAGATGGATAAGTTTGTACATATCATCCTTCCAATGCTGCCTCCCCATTTGAGAATCTCTCTC
>JAQQSK010011758.1:0-12146 GCA_028658325.1 Potorous gilbertii
TGCAATTGCCTCACACAAGGTAAGAGGCCATTGGAGTCCTAGAGACATCAAACCCACAGTGCCTGGTACATAGAAAACATTTAATTATTGCTTATGACTGATTGATTCTCTGGAAGGTCAAGTCTCTAGTCCTCCAGGACGATCACACTATCCCTGAGTCTGTGCATCATTTCCCCCTCTCCCCTCTCTGTATCCTAGTCTGACCTTGGACAATAGATCTAGTCCATCAGCATTTCTGTATTTGAAACCTCTCCATTCTTCTAGGATCTGTCAGAGCTTGGCCATCATTCTAGGGATCCTACAGTCACCTTCAAGTTATAATGAGACATTAGAGGAGAGCCTTTGTGTCTACTGGTAATATCTAGAATATAAATTATGATAATACAATCATGTTAATATAATTATGTGGATAGACTATAGTAATCAAATATGATAGAATATAGTCATCAAATATAGTGTCTAGAATGAATGAGGTCTTCTGTGATTCTGAATGTGAGGAGAGGATGGAAATTTCCTAAGAAGAGAAAGACCAAAATCACAGAAACCAAAAAAGATATTGTGACTACTTACTACCATGTTCTCAGTTCTGTTCCTTCCTTCATTAAACAAATATCTCATAGGATAATAAGATTTAGAGCAGGAGGGGACCTTTGAGATCATCTAGCCTAACTCTTTCTCCTATAAAGGAGAAAACTGATGTCCAGAACAGGGAAAGGCCTTTACTTAAGGTCACTGTGTTTTTCATAACATAGCCCAAGATCATTGGTGTGGAACAAGGTCCTCTGGTCTGTCCAGGACTCTTTCCACTATTTTCCATTGTAGACAACAGGTGGTACAGAGAATAGAGTGCTGGGATTAGGAAGACCTAAGTTCAAATCCTGCCTCAGGCCCTTCCAAGCTGTACGACTCTGGACAAGTCACTTAACCTTGTTCTGCCTCATCTGTAAAATGAGTTTCCCTGTCTGTTAGATGAGGATAACAGTAACTAGTACCTAACCTTCAGAGTTGTGGTGAGGACAAAATGAGATATTTTTGTAAACCTTAAAGCACTATATAAATGTGAGCTATTGCTATTACTTCCACTACTCCATTGACTAACAAGTACCGAGAGAGACACAAAGACAAATAAAACCCAGTCTTTGTCCTCAGGAAACTTTCATTATTGTGGGTGTAAGGAAGAGACCTATGTGCAGATCAATGTAACACAAATTTGAATGTGATAGACTCTTGTTGGAGGTGCCTCTGGTATTCATCAGGTTCAATGTTGGCAGAAAAGGAGGTCTTTGCAAATTGCTGTATAGTTAATAAAAGGAGGTTTACTTTACCTTAAGGCAGCAAAGATATATACATATATATATATATATATATATAAATATACAGCAAAGATACAATGGCATGTACTTTTTCTGAACAAAGCCCTCTCATTTCCGTATGAAAACTTGTCTGACTGTCAAGGCAGGATGTGGTAAAAGACATGGTGACTGGAGTAGTCTTCAGAAATCCACCAAGCCAGAGGGGTCCCCAACTGCAAGTGGGTGGGACTTTTTAACATCCTTAAGTGGTCTGAAAGTTGTATCAAAGAAATGGGCCAATCAAATCCTTGGACAGCTTTGTCTCCTTTAGGGAAAACTAATTCCTGTTACAGTAGGGAAAGACCAATGTTGTGGGGAAATTCTGGTAGATATTAGTGCTATCATAGCTCTACATAAAAGAAGTACAAAGTGCTATCAGGTCAGAGGAGGAGGTGGGGATCAAGAGAGGCTCAGTGGAGGAGATGATACTTCAGTTAGGTTTTAAAGGATGAGTATGTTGTCAGTGGGCAGCTAGGTGACACAGTGGATAGAGTGTTGGGCCTGGAATCAGGAAAAATTCATCTTCCTGAGTTCAAATTTGGCCTCAGACACTTACTAGCTGTGTGACCTCCCCCCTACGAGTCTTTTAACCCAGTTTTCCTCAGTTTCCTCATCTGCAAAATAAACTGGAGAAGGAAATGGTGAAGAAGGTTAAAAGATACTCCAGTATCTTTGCCAAGAAAACCCCAAATGGGGTCACAAAGAGTCGGACATGACTGAATGACAACAGCAGCAATGTTGTCAACAAATGAAGATGAGGATGGATGAGAAGGAGAGGGTCACACAACTAGTAAGTGTCTGAGGCCAGATTTGAACTCAGGAAGATTCTAGGCCAAGTGTGCTGTATTCACTGTGCCACCTACCTGTCCAGTGGTTTTATGTACAATGTTCTTAATTTGTTTTTTCAGTTACTAAGCATTTATGTTTTTCTCCATTTTCCCACTATGGGAAAAAATAAAATTCTTATATAAGCATAGTCAATCAAAATAAATTCTAGCATTGGTCACATCCAAAAATGTGTGTCTCATTCTGCATCTTAGCCTATCATTTCTTTGTCACAAGTTGAGCATGAATCCTCTGGGATCATGACTGGTCACTGTGTTGAGAGAGATTCTTAAATCTTTTAAAACTATTCCTATTTATGATATTGATGTCAGAAAGTGTTCTCTTGATTCTGTTCATTTCATTCTGTATCAATTCATATAAGTCTTCCAAAGTTTCTCTGAATCATCTCATTTCTGTCTTTCATTTCTTATAGCACAATAATATTCTATTACATTCATATGCCAAACAATAGGTCTTGCTTAGTGTGAACAATGAATCCTGTGAAGCAGTCATATTGTTTGAATTTGTACCGCATATTTCCACTGAGCTGGAGCCAATTTTTACATAATTATAAATTATAATTATAATGACAAATTATAACTTCAAATAGTGAGTCTGAATACAAGTGACCACTTCAAGGGATACATGATTACACTAATTAGAACCCAGTTGTATTACGACCTCTCAGGATGACTGAAACAATGAAGACTGAAGAGGAAAGGAAATAAGCATTTCTGTAATTTCTCCTATCTAAGAGATAAATATTTCATGTGAGCCTTGGAGGTAGATGCTATTGCTATCCACATTTTACAGTTGAGGAAACTCAGGTAAACAGAAATTAAGTGATTGTCCAAATAGCTACTAAATGTTGAGAGAGTTGAAGCTATTAGAATAGCCATTGTTAGTGAGGATTGATTGAACCACACCAACTTCACCTTGTGACAATTCTGGAGCTACTTCAGTTCCCTTTCTATTCCATTAGGGATCCAATTTCTATCCTGCGAGAAACCTTTACTCAGTTGTGAGAATTGAGAGAAAACCTTATTACATTGGTTGAACCTAGACTGTTTGGATGAAAAGCTGAACCACCCCTACTGCTGCTTAGAAACCCTTAGCTATGGACCTGGATTATGCTGACCAAAGACCTGCTCAGATCCAAAGACTGATGCAAGGAGTTTTTTCACAGTTGTACATCTCAAGCTACATGTCTTATCTGAAAACTGGACTCATACTGATTGATCGGTTGTTGTTTCCATGTTCCTTTGATTGTTTAGAGACATTGGTAGATGAGGGGCTGGAACACCTCTCCTTCAGAATTCAGGGAATTGCATCTGTTCTCTCTCCCTTCTAATTTAGAAAGTCCTTAATTTTTCTTCCACTTAGAAATCAGATCATCTATTGTTGTATTGTTTCCTTTTCATGAATTGGTCTCATTTGATGAACTGCTTTTAATGTAAAAAAGTCTGTCTCTCCTTATATTGGGGTCCAGCCCTAAGCTGAAGAAGGGGCCTGATCCCAGTTTGTTGGGCAATTGGCATGTATTGCTTAATAAATCAAAATGCTCAGAAGCTTGAACCTTTGTTTCCTGAATCATCTCATCTTTCACCTACCATAGTAGATCACCTAGCATCAGCTCTGTCCTGTGGAATACTATCAGACTGGTCACTAGTAGGGTCCCAGGGCTTTGTTATTGTTTATTCTTTGCTCTGAAGGGGACCATGACATCACGGAGGTGATGCCATGATATGCAAGTGAATTGGATTTAAGTGGGGTGGGCTGGGCAAAGTCACCAGTCTCACTTTCTCCTCCAGAGCCATCTGGGGCCAGGAGTGAGATGTAGATCAGGATGACTGGAGATGGCTCCTGATGCAGTGGGAGACATTTCCAGGTCTCGGTTTGACTGAGGTAATATCCAATCAGTGATTAAGTCTTGGGTAATAAATGAGAGAAAGAATGGCCTCTTTTACCTAGTTAAAAAATCAGTCTCAAAGGGAAAGATGCTCAGGGTTTCTGACCAAAACAGAAACAATTGCTATTTAGTTTTATTCTGAGCCTGTCCAAACAATGACCAAGTAGGACTTGGCCTGGGACCTATTGTTGGCCAATCTATGAGAGTGAGAGCCAGAGTGATTTGACTTTAAGACTTGGTCCTTAAGAAAGAAAGTTTCAGAGGTGAAAATTTACATTCCTTTGGGCAGAGCACCCAGAAGTAAGGGTAAGATACCTTATGTGAAAAAAAAAAAAGAAAAGAACACAACACTGAAGAGCCCAGAGTGGTTACAGTTTGAAGGAACTGAAGAGAGGATTTAGGAGGGCTGGGGCTCAGTTTCTTTAAATATCTAAAAGGTTGTTATTTGTAGAGAGACTTGTTCTGTTTAACCCAAGAACTTAGAGAGCTGGGTGGAAGTTTCTAAGAGGCAGGTGGTTGTTCTCTGTAAGGTGGAATGGGGTGCCACACAGGAATCCTCAGAGACTGAATGGGCACTTGGTGTGTGGGTGCGGGAGTCTTGGGTGGGGGAGAGTCCTTTTCAGATTATGATCTGGATTAGTTGGTATCTGGAATCCTTTTTCATTCTTGGTTTTGGGGTTTCTGTTTTGATCACAATATCTTTGTCAATGATCTCTGCTCCCTGACCCTTGAAGAAGAATTCTCTCCCCAGCCCCAAGAAATCCCTAGTTGCTCAGAACCTTTTATCTGACTAAAACTTCAAAGGGTGGGATCATAGGATCATAGAATGGCAGAGCTGGAGAGACCCTTAGATAAAATTCACTCATGTTATAGGTGAGCAAGTTAAGTCCCAGAGAAGGGAAGGCACAGTCAGGGTTCCAACCCAAGCCTCCTGATCCCAAGGCCAGTGTTCTTTTTCCTGTATCATGTTCCTGATCTAAGTGAGTCTGGATAGGATCACCAGCAGGGATCAGGCCAGCCTTGGTGCCAAGTGCCTTTAGTAGTTTTGTGGCTGGGTGCCTAGATGCTTATTGTCCTGCCTAGGGCACTACATTGATGGCAACAGAGCAGTATTAATCCATGGCCCCAGGAGAGATGAAGTTAAGGATAGGAGGGGTCGGGAGCTGGGACTCAGCTCCTCCTAGGAGCATCCTGGGGTTATGCCCCACCCCTAAATACAACCATAAAGTAGAACCACAACCCTGCATTGAATTCTCCCCCCACTCCCAGCAGCAACATGAAACCCACCAGGCTTGTCTTCTTCCTAAGGCTCACTATCTTCTCCATGCTATTGCTTCTGGGGCTGGGGAGCCTCCATAATAAAGGTATTTGCAGGGATGGGATTTCTTGGGAGAAGGTCTATATAGGAAGGGGGCCTGGACAAATGTTTGTGTGTGTTGGGGGCAAAGGGTTCCAGGTACAGTGGGAGAGTTCATTTCTTAGCAGGTAAGAATCCAGGTCTATTCTTAGCCCAGCCCCAAGGTCCATCCTTCCATCTGATTCAGCCTGCTTGTAGTCTAGGAGAATCATTAAGGTCATATATTGGAAGGATGAAGAAATTCATAAGCTCTGGATCTAGAAGAACCTTAGACCATTTTATTCCTCACCAACGAATAGTTTTTATTTTTGCTTTTTAAAAAGAATCAGAATAATTTTCAAATTTACTGATATCCCTTTCCCCCTGCAACTCCATCTTCCCTCTTAAAAAAATTCAAGCCAAATTCAGTCAACAAAACAATAACATCGTACTTGCATTATTCCATGTTCACAGGCCCCCCCTCCCCCCACTCTGCTGAGAGGAGAGAGCTGTGTTCCTTCTCTTTGGAATCATGATTGATCATGGCAATTATGAGTTTAAGAATATTTTAGTATTGTTTTGCTAATATTATCGTAATCATTGCGTGGATTGTTCTCTCTTCTCTCTGCTTCAGTTCATCCAATTATCCCCATTTTTTAGAATTCCTCTTAATGTATTATTTCTTACTTCACTATATATTTCACCCCATTCATATATTACACTTTGTTTACCCATTGCACAATAGCTAAAAACTTTGTTTCCTATTTTTTCCTATTACAGAATGCTGCTATTGATGTTTGTTATATACTTTGTGCTCTCTCTCTCTCTCTTTCCTCTGTCTCTGTCCCTGTCTCTCTGTCTCTGTCTCTGTCTCTCACCTTCTCTTCTTCATCCTCCTCCAAATCACCTTGTGGTCATTTTGTATATACTTATACATACATGATTTCACCTCCTCCCAATAAAACGTAAGCTCCTTGAAGGCAGAAATTAATCCATTTTTGTCTTTGTATCCCCAGGATAGTTTCTAGGACATAATAGATGCTTAGTAAAAAATGCTTGTTGATTGGTTGATGTATGAAACTTTTCTTTCTGTTGTTGAACTTGGAAAATATGCCTCATAGTGGGATGGCTGGGTTAAAGGATATGAACAGTTTAGTGACTTTCCAAGTTCTTCATTTTTAGATGAAGATACTAACATACAGAGAGAATATTACTAAGATTATAGGATTTTATAGCAAGAAAGAATCTGAGACATCACGTAGTCCAGTAACCTAAATTTAAAGGTGTAAGATAAAATTAAAGATGTAACATCTGTAACATTCCAGGCTGATGACTAGAGAGATTAAATGTCTTGCCCAAGGTCACACAAGAAGTAGTAAAATCAGGATTTGAATTCAGATCATCCGACTTTAAATTCAGTTTTCTTTCCAGGAAATCACTATATAATTTGCAATTAGCTGTTCTTCTGGCTCCACCACCTGCTAATGGGGTTCTCCTCAGAGAGGAGGGACTCAGGAACCTGGGATGTGTCAAGAACCCTGGGTGTTTGAACAGAACCTAGGAGCCAGATATCACAGGAGGGAGGCAGAGGATACAGAAGTGAACATAGAGTACATTCCAGAAACACTGGAGCTATCAAAAGAGTGCTCAAAGTTGTGGATGGGAATGACTTTGAGAGGACAGAGTGATGAAGTAGAAAGAATGCTGGTTTGGGCATCCAAAGACCTGCGTTTAAATTGACGAACATTTATTAAGTGTTTTTGTAGTTGTTTGGTCATTTCATTCATGTTCACCTCTTTATGATTCCCTTGGGGTTTTCTTAGTAAAGATGCTGGAGTGGTTTGTCATTTCCTTCTCAGCTCATTCTTGCAGCTGAGGAATCTGAGGCAAACAGGGTTAAGTGACTTGTCCAGGATCCCACAGCTAGGAAGTGTTCGAAGTTGGATTTGAACTCAAGTCTTCCTAACTCTGAGCCTGGCACTTCATTCACAGTGCCACTTAACTTCTCCATTAAGTGCCTACTTTGTTCAAAATTATGTTAAGTGCTGAGGTAGTTAGGTGGCACGGTGGACAGAGCACTGGCCTTAGAATCAGGAAGATTCATCTTTATTAGTTCAAATCCAGCCTCCTTACTAGCTCTGTGACCCTAGCTTACTTAATTCTTTTTGCCTTAGTGTCTCCTCTGTAAAATGAGCCGGAGAAGGAAATGGCAAAGGATTCCAGTATCTTTGCCAAAAAAACCCCAAATGGAGTCACAAAGAGTTAGACATGAAGAAAAGACAACTAAAAGATGACAACAACATGGGAGGTGCTGGAGATAGAAAGATGAAAGCAAAACAATCCCTACTCTCACTCTACTGGCCTCAGAGAAAGAAGCTCTTCCTTACTACCCACACAATGTGGCCCTTGACATCTTCATTTGCTACTTACTTCCTAGGTTGACTGGCCTCTCTCTGGCCTCAGTTTCTTCCTATGATACAATGATCTTGTGCAGTAACCTGGCCCCCATCCCTCTTCCTCATGTGAATCCTTGCCACTTAGGGGATATAGGATGAGAGGGCAAAGAAAGCCTGGAGAAAACAAAGTATCTTCAAATATTGATTTGGGTGTGTGTATGTGTGTGTGTGTGTGTGTGTGTGTGTGTATGTGTGTGTGTGTTATAGTTGTAAGTCACTATGAGATATTGAATGAAAGGTCTCCATTCTTGAATTTATTGGGTGAGGGGGTGAGCATAGGACCATAAGATTTAGAGGTGAAAGGAACCTTAGAAACAACCTAATCCAACCCTCTCATTTTTAAAGAGGGAGCAGAGGATCTTGCCCTGTCTAGCCATGCAGTACTTATCCTTGTTCTCTACAGGCAGGCTGATTCATGACTTGGAGATGGGGTATAGATATAGTAGAAAATGGCCATTGCCCTTGGCTCCGAGCTGGGGGCATCTGCTTGGCATTATTGCTGGGCTGCCAGTTTCCACCCCATGCCTCCAGCTTTAGAAGTCCTCTTTGGTCCAGTCCCAGGGCTTAGTTGACTCAAGATTCCTTTTTTTGACTTAGGTACATTCTGTCCCCCTCTCCCCACCTTCTGGGGGAGGGAACACCCCATGTTGTCTTCCCTTTACCCTCTGCACGATATGCTCCTTGATTCCCTCTATCACCATCTCCCTGCTTATTATGTGGAACATTCCAAGGCTATTGCCAACAAAATTAAAAATATACCTGTGGCATAACAATAGAAGAATAATTGTTTTTGGCCAAGTTTCTTTGATGCTTCATTGTGACTTGGAAATGATTCTGATCGGTTCTCAAAGGCTATCTTGGGAGTACATGAAATGCATGGGGGACATACACAATCTTCCATGTCTTAAGATTGAAAGTCCAGTGTTCATAATGGAAAACTTAAGCAATCTGACTTGGCTGACGAATATAATCAAGGCCATTAAAAAAGAAAAAGATTGATATATAAATGGTTAGTTTTCAAATAGGAATCTAGAATTGAATATATCTCCATAGTCTACAGATTGGCCCAGCTAAGAACAGAGAGGTTCACCATCAGTGGCTCAGCTTCCTAGGGAAAAATTCTGGGGGCCATTTTATTGCTTTCAGCTATTTGTGAGGACACCAGGGATGAAACACTTAGATGCTACATCAGTGGAAGTAGTTTTGTAGTGGACATAGTGATGGATATAAAGCTGGATCCAGGCTTGGTTTGAATTCTTGCTCTACCACCTACTACTTATGTGATCTTGGTTTGGGATTCTTAGGTCTGAGTTTCTTCCTCTGTAAAATGAGAATGTTGGGCTTGAAGGCCTATGAAGTCCTTTGCAGCTCTGGATCTATGATCTGATGACATCACAGACCTTTAAAGGGATAAATTAGAGTTCTAGAGGGCTTTATGACTTTGTGAAGCACCTTCCTCACAAACAACCCTGGGAGTTGGGTGGCGTGAATATGATTCAAGGTCACATAACTCAAAGAGTTCAGAGCCAGGTCTAAAACCCAATTCTTATAGCTTTAAGTCTGAGGGTTCTTTCCACTTCAATATACTCCCAGTAGCATCACTGTCACCTCTCTCTTCTCCCGCTAATTGGGACTGGGGAGCAAAGAGCTGTGAAGGCAAAGACCTTTGTGAGTAAGCCTCTAACAAGACAGGGTCCTGTGGGTGTGCTGAAAATATCCCCAGATCTGGAAATCTGGACTCAGGAGCCCTCCATTCAAGTCTCAATCTACTAGTTTGTTTGACCTAGGGCAATTACCTTTTCTTCCTTCCTCATGAACCAGACTGCCTGGAAAGAATAAGCGTAAGTGCCATATGGATAGACAGGTCAAGCTCCTCTGTTGTTTTTCAGTTATTTTTCAGTCATTCTGACTTCTTGTGACTCTGTTTGGGGTTTTCTTGGCAAAGATATTGGAGGGGTTTGACACTTCCTTTTCCAGCTCATTTTGCAGATAAAGAAACAGAGACAAACAGGATTAAGTGACTTACCCAGGGTCACACAGACACAATGTCTGAAACCAGATTTGATTTCAGGAAGATGAGTCTTTCTGATTTCAGGTCCAGCCCTCTGACCACTGTTCCACATAGCTGCTCCCAAGCTCTTCTCCTCCTTCTTTAAAAATAAGAGTACTGGACTGGTCTAAGGCTCCTTCTACTTTTAAATCTTATGGCTCTATGTTCACCCCCTCATCCAATACATTCATGAATGGACACTCTTCATTTTATATCCCACAGTGACCTACAGAGCCTCAGTTTCCTCACCTATATAATGAGACTAATACTTGCACAACGTATCTCTCAGGATAGAGAAGATCACCTGAATTAATGCCTGGGAAAGTGCTTTGTAAATAATTTTGTATGTTCTGTGGGAGAGACTGCTTGGTAGATAGAAGGCTAGCCTCAGAGTCAGGATGATCTTGGTTTCAGTCTGGCCAGTGAGACCCTCAATACCCATGGCAACTCTATTTCTAAAAACACTTTGCAGAACAGTTGCTGTTTAACATTGGTGGATGAAAACAAGTTCAGCCAAAATGAAAAATAAATATAGGAAGAAACACAATATGTCCCTTACTTTCTCAAAGAGAAAGAGAATCTTGAATTGTCTCCTCAAGGTGAGGACAGAAGAAGGTCTGAGTCCCCAGGAATAGGTAAAAGCCCAGACCTGGGAGGGGAGGAGGAAGGGTAGAGTTTTCTGTTAATTCCATGACTTTTGTGTCCTCTCTGGACTCACTTCAAAGGAAGTAGCTTTTTTGATTTGGGATTAAAGTTGGACATTTTCATTCCTTTTTTCCCCTCAAAATGTAACAACAGGGTGCTTGGGATGTTGGCTGTGGCAAGATTGGATCTAGAACTGGAAACATCCTTAGAGGTAATGAGGTCTAGTGAGGTCCAGTCCCCTCAAATGCTCAAGGAAGTTGTGACTTGCTTAATGACTGCAGGGCCCGTCACTCTTTCCCCTTTACTACAGAGGAGAAGAAGTCTGGCTTTAAAGAGGGGCAATTTCATGTAAATGTAAGGAGAACAATGGATTGAGAGGCACAAGACTTGGGTTCAGTCCTGACTTGTGGTCACTTACCAGCTGTGTGACCAGGCAAATCATTTCTCAGAGTTTCAATTTTGTCATCTGTAAAATGGGGATGATAAACATTGATTTTGCCTGCCTTGTGGGGCTGTGGTAGAGAAGGTGCTTTGTAAACAGGGAAGAATTATTAAAATGTGAGGTGTGATGATTATTATTCCCTCTCCCAAGCTATTTGAGCTAAGTTCGGGGTCAGTCCTGTGGAAGAAGTCAGAAATTCTGCCCCCAAATCCTTGGACCAGGTACTCCCTCCTCTCCTTTCACATGCCAGCTCTTGCTCACCCACTCACAGATCCCTTCCTTCATCTAGGCCCACCCATTTAGCTCACAAAATGTTTCTGATATTGAGTGTTTTGTAGCAATTCCTTCCCTTGTTGGGCCATGGAGGGAGCAGGCTGTTCCCTGGCCTAGGGCCAGATGCAGCCAAGCACAGCCAGGCTAAGAATGGACTGTGCCCAACTGAAAATGGTTGGAGATGGTTAAGGCCCCAGGGTTGAAGAGCTGGAGCATGGTCTCTTTAACCTTTCATCCTTCTCTTCACCCCCCACAGGGACTATCACCCAAAGTTTTCCTGGATTTCCTCCTCCAGCCGCTGGGATGGAGAAAGATCTCCCATCTGATGATGCTCATTCCACCCAGGAGATATGAGTTCCCAATTCTCTAGCCTAATCCTGGAGGCTTTCTTTTTCTTCCTTGAAATCACCTGAGACAAGGGTTAGATTTTTCAGAAAAGTATAGTGAGAGTGCTGTGCTTGATTATCTGGGTTTGGAACTAGCCTCTGGAGTTTACCCAAGCATCATCCCCAACAAGGCATCTTTCCTAATCTCTCTCTTTCAATTATTTTTCAGGTGTGTCCAACTCTTCATGACCTGATTTTTTTTTTTTGGCAAAATGTTGGTATTTCCTTCTTCTGCTCATTTTACAGATAAGGAAACTGAGGTAAATAGGGCTACGTGACTTGCCTAGATCACATAGCTAATAAGTATCTGAGGTCAGATTTAAACCCAGGAAGAGGAATTTTCCTAACTCCAAGCCCCTGTGCTCTATTCACTGAACCACTGAGCTGTGTGATCCTTCTTTCTCTCTCTCCAATTGCTAGTGCTTTCCTCTCCCTAAATACCTTGTATTTATTTCTTTTCTGTTCTGTCTCT